>JAAVTS010001864.1:13079-39018 GCA_022845575.1 Baylisascaris ailuri
GTGCAAGTGATAAAATTTTGCAAAGTTCAGAGAAATATTCAACGATGTCACAATTTATTGCAATAATTCTACTGATTTGTTCAATTGCAATAATTGCAAATACGGAAGAAATGCAAAATGCAAACAATATAATCGAATCAGATACAATCAACGATTCAATGACATCGCTACAATTATTTCTCAAAGGATTTGGCAGTAAGTTAATATCATAAATCCAAATTTCAATCTTTTATTTCTCATCTGAACTTTTCAATTTTTCCTGAATCAAAAAATTTGCATCGATAAGTTAAATGACCATTTGAAGTGAATTTATTAATTTATAAACTCGCAATCTTTTTTTATCGTATGAATTTGTACTTTTCTTAAGAGTTGAGTAACTATTGCTAATAGCTGCTTACAATTACTGTTAATGAGTATTTATTGACTCATTCAATACCTATTAACTACTAGTTGCGCTTTAAATAATGGTTGCACAATTCAGATTCAATCATTTAAGATTAAATAATGAACTAAATTTAGTAAGCGAGAATCTATTTGATGAACTTAATTACATATGAGAATGCCGTTGATTGTAATGAGTGAATAAGAAGGAATTAAATATTATATCAAAGTTCAGTACTATGCTATATAACGTGCCCTTAGGCAATTACGACAATAAAAACGATGAGTTCAACTAATTCCTCGTTTATTTTCAGAGTATCTTCCAGAAGAAGTGGGGATATTTCTTGAGCAGGTTAGTGATATTATTTTACACAGCAATTGTCTAACCGTTACAAAAAAATTACTGAGAAAACACAACGAGCTATGAAATTTTCCATCATTAAAAAGTGAAAGACCCGAAAAAAAAAAAACGAATAAAACTAGTGCTTCAACTCCTTTTCACATTCATAATAAAATTTACGAGAAATTTTAATAAAAGCCATTCAAAATGTGTTAATAAATACTAAATTTTGATACAAATTTCTAGGAGAAATATGTGATTAAGCAGAAGCTAATTAGCAATCACATTCGTCTCATATTAATCAATAGAAATGAAAGATCCCGCAACCTTTAGTGCTCGTTCAATTTGAGCATATTCAAGCTTTGCGTTTCGAATTTAGCCCTATGAATTAAAAAATCTGAACGTTCTGCATTTCTTCATCATATTATGTAAATAACGGAAATGACTATCGATTGAAAGAGAAATTTTTTGAAAGTTTTTTATATTTTATTTAGTGAGCTAAATTCAATGGTAACAGCGGCACAACACATTTGACAAGTTGAACAAACGAAAAATACCAGTCAAAAATTATCCCTAATAAAAGAAAAAATTTGCATATGCTATTTTATTTAAAATTGCTGTTAACAAGAAATTCCTTCATGAATTTTTTTCATCGCTCATGAATTATGGCAAAGTTTGCATGGAAAAATGCCACAAGCTAACATCGAAGTGGGTTGTAATTCAAGAATCAGCAACGTGATGATATTCGGGAGGTTTAGTGGGCCAGACTCTATCTTCGGTGAATAAAATACGCAAATTTTTTTAGATAACTCCAGAAGATATGAAATCGATTGAGTCGATAGACTATGCCACAGTGACCAGTGAGGAAAAATTTATAACCGAGGTAAAATGCATTATGTTTCGTTTTTTTTTTATCGCTTATTATGCATTTAGATCAAATTATTATTACTATCACAATGAAATCGAATAATTTCAAGTATTTTTTATTTTTATTGTAGTAATTCTCAACCACTGCTTGATTTTAATAAATAAGAAAGTTTCTAGTTGACTTTTATAGTATATCTGAAAGTGTTTATAAGGCTTTAATGATTGTCTTATTATTCTTGAAGCAGATTTTTAAAAATTTCATAAAAATGACCTTTCTAATTTTGCAAATTAAAAATTTTTCTTTTCAAATTTTTATAGTTGGATAAAAAGAATCCGATATTGGCACAAAAGATGCGTGCTGTAAATGCAACAATTTTCGCAAAAATTGAAGCACTTCCAACGGCAGCTCGAGGATATANTAAAGTAAGCACAAACTTTAGCACAAACTACAATTACAAACTACAAGTGCCAAGTGTTATCTTTAAAGCCGCCTATGCATACATATGTGCAAAAGTGTACATGAATTCTTTAAGATTTTTATGATGTTTATTCGATTTAGCTTTGTTTTTCAAAATTAACGTAGTCTAGTGGAATTACTTTCATTAAATTTTTACAAGATTTGCGTGAAAATTTTTTATTTTTTTTCTTTCTGTTCACTAGAAAAATGTGATTGTACTGAAGAAAGTGGAAAAAAATGAAAAATNNNAACGTAGTCTAGTGGAATTACTTTCATTAAATTTTTACAAGATTTGCGTGAAAATTTTTTATTTTTTTTCTTTCTGTTCACTAGAAAAATGTGATTGTACTGAAGAAAGTGGAAAAAAATGAAAAATTTATTACGAGAAATTTTCCATACGACTGGAAAATACAATTGAAATTACAAGTGAATATGTTAGGAGACAACAGAACCGGTCTTCATTTCTATTTTTAATATTAAAAGAAAATATTTGTTTACTTCTTTCATTTCTTTTGTATGGGAAGACGATGAAATTTTTGATTCTTTGACTCTATGGCGTCATGGAACTGAAGTGAATTAAATTAAATTAATTGAATTATGTATCATATATTTAAAATATCAAATGTTAGGAGTTTTCAATTAAAAGTTCTTTTTTTAGAGCATAGAATCGCTTAAAGGGCTCGGTAAGGATGCATCGGAATCCACAATTGAATCCTTAAGAACTATCATAGACCAATATAATGCACTATCAGAGGATGATAAACGAGCAATTGTTCTATCTTTCCCTTGTGTCGGCGAAATAATGAACAGTAAGAATTTCATTTATTTTATAATAAGAAATTGATGATTTTTATTTGTGATTTTTGAGGAAAAAATTGTAAGTTGAAAAAAAATTGGAAAGCTGTAAAAGTTGAAAACCTTGTCTTAAGTTTAAAAGCAGAAAACTCTTTCGACTAATACAACTATATAACATTTCGAAAACAAGGTTATATGGTAGTGACGAACTTTTCAATTTCCATCACTTGAAATTTTTTATTATTTTGTTATATATTTGTTCGGTTATTTATTTATTTGTTAATTAATTTATTTGTTTATCTATTTATTTATTTATTGCTAACCATATGATGTGGAAGTTTCTTATGCAGTCTGAAAAAAAAAAAATTCTGCAGTAATTACCATAAATCACAGCTAATATAAGCAAATTTTGCTCCTATACCACGAAAAGATTTCATCTTTGCTCCTTTCGCCCCTCTTCCGTTTCTCTTCGTTCTCCTCTTCTTTCCTAGTCAAATTCAATTTGCAAATCACACTATTTATGCATTTATTTAATATTGTAGAAAAAAATATCGCCTAAGAAAGAAAATAAAAAAAATTAGAAACAATATTTAACTAGTGAATTTCAGCACAACTTTTATCGCTATGGTTTTATTTATTAGTTTCAATAGGAATAGCGTACTATATCAATGCTGTATATAACTTCATAATTGATAAACATTTTTTAGGCGATTCGTTAAAGGCATGGTTGGATGAAACGGCAAAATTACGACCAGATAACTGAATTTTCGATATTTCATTTCGACGTACACTACTCGTGATTATCCGCATTCGAAAATATTTTGAAAATCTGATATAAAATCTATTTTATTTTATGCAAAAATTTATCGAAATTATTTATTAAATGAGGAAATTTTATGCGTTCATTGTTCGATATATATTATCTATTAGTTCTTACTTAATAAAATTGAAATATTATCGTTGAATTCTGATGGAAAAATTCGGAAGTTATAAAAATTTTTAAATGGAAGTACATTTTCAACCTTGAATCTTCTACCATCCATACAAAATTTATCATTTTCTCATCTTGTTAATGAGATATAAAATCAAGAGTGTTTCTATATTAACAGTTTTTATAAAAGGCGCTTTATAGTGTTTTGTATTTCTTCAGCTAGCGAATACTAATAAATACCAGCTAACGAATACTAATAAAAATACCAAGAAAAACTGCTCAAAAAACACCGTTTTGAGTAGTTTTTCGTCTTTTTTATGTTTCTATTTTTTATTTATTTTAAGTGAAAGCTGAGACATTTCTGTTCATTTCGATTAAGCAAATCGAAGTTTTATAGCGTTTCATTTCTAAGATCACTGGTGCTAAAAGAAACATGGAAGATTGTGCACCAAGGAGGCTGGCACGAAAGCAGCGTTGTGCTATTCCATCAAGTAAATCAGCAGTAATATTTGAAAAAGATGAGGAGGTATGCTAGAGTTGTTGGCATGATATGCGATTTTACATTCTGTTTATCTGACCAGCCGGTTTCATTAATTACGAACAAATAATGAAACATGCAGAAAGAACCGACTGATCTGGGCTCGTAGAAATTTCCCACAAAAAAAAATCCTTTTTTTCTTGCCTCAACCCATATGAAACATGACCCGAATTGCCACAACTTTTGTAGTATGCTGCTCCAACCATTTTAGTGAATAACCGACCGGTTATGCAATTTTTCCCAATAAAACGATAATTTACGCTGCTTTAAATGTTATAAATTCATATTGAAGAAGAGATTAAATGAAACAGCAACGAGTTTGAAATGTTAGCAAAGCATATTGAAAAAGGCGTTAAGTTACCGACAATGAGGATAAGAAAAAGGTGATTTGGATTGAGGAAATGGTGGAGAGGAAAAATAGAGGGGTAGATTGGAGGGGGAGAGGGAGGTTTGCGGATTGATGCATATTGATCACTGGTCGGATTGAAGTGCGGATGAATTTCCATCTTGTAAAAATGCTCGAAAAATTATTGGTATTCAACATTTTCATAAGGTGTTTGATCGTATTTCGAATGGCCATATGTATTAAGTTTTAAGTAAAGTATTGTGTTACAACGATGCTAGAAAATATTGGAACGATTGTGTGATTACGATAATTTTCGATGTCGGCGCATCAGCAGTCCACCCACGTCCTACATGCGGAGATTTTGCCACACATGCATGCGCAAGAGGGAGATGAAGAGGGCGCGAGCGTTCTTGTCGAGTGACAATACCTCAGTATTTTAGTAGGAGAAAGGTCACAACAAATCTGATAATGTATGGTGAGGGAAAAGAATTTGGAAGATAAGCCTAGGCATCTTTAAAGAGTATTGAAAGGTCGATCAGAATCACTCACAACCTGAGATAAAAAACGGAAAATTTCCTATAACATCAAACTTTTATATTACTGCAATTGGCATGAAATATAGAGTGGCTGATATGGAGTATAGCTCAGCTAGAGGCCATATAATATAAACAAAAGTAAGAAATTTTGTTGGCTAATGAAGCAATAGAAGGTGAGGGAGACTTTATAGCAAAAGAACAAAAAAAAAACATAAAAATGCCAAAATTCTTATAAAAAATCAGAATAGCTGATACGACGATCAACATGAAGTTTTTCAAGAATGAAGCAACAATTATGGTGGAAAATCGACGGAAAGAAACCATGCTGATAATATAAATGCGAAAATTTCCAAGAATTTACTGCTGTTAAAATTGACACCTTATGAAAGAAATTAAAGATATCTTCTTTACGTTTCGAAGAGAAAACGAGAAAATGAATGTAGGAAGTTAGGCTGTCGGAAAAGATGTTTACAACAACTTCGACGTATCGTTGTCAAACATATAAGTTAGCTTAGTGGGAAGTTTTATTCTTTGTTTTAGGTTATAAGCGAATCTAAAGTTTTATAACGAATAAAGTTGATGTAAATTCTACGATTAAATAAATGTAAGTGGTTAATTACCAAATTATATGAAGTTGAAATAAGTGCATAAATAAATAAATAAACGAATAAATAAATGGACGAATAGATAAATAAATAGCATCGGAAACTGATAGAGTTTGCCCTCAAATCCATTTCATCTTATGATATCTTTGTTAGATTATGGCGAGGATTTTATTACTGAAAGTGGCCATACGGTCGTTCGATGAGGACGCGCGCGGGTCGCTCTCCACTCCCCTTCTACGCGTGCGCTTGTGGCGAAGTGCGTCAAACCCGTCATATCTGTGCTATCGTGTTCGCCTCTTCTATTTTTAGTGGTTGTTAAAAAGCAGCTTTAGTTGGTTTTTTTTGACAAATATGTGGACTACCATAGTTTAGATAGGTGTACCTCTATGTTAGATTGCCTTCGCAGCTATGTAAAAAAAACCGCAACTATCACAGTACTGTTACTTCCCACGTTGATGTTTGGAAAAAACAAAAAGCAAAATATTTGAATATGCAAGAGGAAGGATAGGGAATGCCCATCGTTTTGAATAGACTTTTTTCGACTTTAATGAAGGGGATGGTATAGTTTCTCGGCATTTAAATATAGCACCGTAGCTGACTGCATCACTTAGTTGTCAATGATAATAGAAAGATTAATAAAAATGTATAGATATGGAGACAGACGAGGATTAAGGTGGTATCCTTGATTCCATTTTCACTTTTTATGTTCTCCTTCCTTATTTTTTGCTTCCTTTGTCTTTATCACCTCTTCTTACATGGTAGATATGCGACAATAAACCAATTTTCCGAACCTAATTTTTATTCAATGGGTTCATCCTGCAGTGGGTTCTCATGCCAGAAGAATAAAACCATGATAGGGACTACATCCTTCACTCCAATCGTAATTCAGTCGCATATAGCAAAGCATGACATGAATACTTTCGAGGTACGAGCATTGCCTTTCATACGTGTAGAGATATTTGGCTAGAGCATCCACTGAATGTGATTCCATTTCGGCAATGTGGATTTTTACCAAGCAAATTCTATGCAAATATATGGATTGTAAATTTGCATAATTCAAATCGAACTCCCCGAAAAAACTTGCTCGAAAAAGTGTTTTGTTGTGAGTTGTTGTTCTCGAGTTGGGCGGTTGTGTCGGTTTTTATTTATCAAGTTTTATTATGTGCTTTCCTTGATGTTTTTCGATTTCTATGAACTCGTAAGAGTAGTCACAACTAAATATGTTGTGTTCTATCGTTACCGTTACGTAAACTTGAGGTTATGATCAGTGATAAGTAAAGTCTTATGAAGAATTTAATAAGTGATCAGTGATAGGTCATGATCAGTGATAAGTAAAGTCTTATGAAAAACCTGGTAAGTGATCAATGATCCGGAATCACATTCTTTAAACGATCCATTTGTTCGATTAATTTAAGTCCATGCGGTCACGAATCATATTCAGTCAATTTGCATAAACTATGCAAATAAGCTTCTTAAGGAGTGTGACTTCCTATGCAATTCGTTCATCAGTTTTGGTGATCTACGCCGATGTATCAAAATATTAGTGCAAGTGGGCGGCTCAACTGAATTACTTATTGCTATATAGGTAATTTATGAACACATTCCTGTTAGAGTAGCCAATATAGAGTGAATATTTGAGTTAATATGCGTGAAATACTAAAGTTTTAACTGCGTTATGTTCGTGTACGTGAATTTTTCTAAATTAAACGAGATGGATTTTTGAAGGTATTATCAATTCAAATCATGGCACATGATAGAGATAGTCGTAGTGGAAGTGAGAGAAGAAGTCGTAGTAGAAGCCGAACACGTAATCGTGATCGTAGTTGGAGCAGAGGCAGTGGACATGAAAGACGTAGCCGAAGTGATCGACGTGAGCGTTCACGTAGTCGTAATCGTGAACGTCGTCATAATCGCAGAAGGTTAGCTTTTTTTTTTTAATTTTAAAGTTTCTTTTTCTCGTAGAAGCTGAAGCAGAAACTTAAACAAAATCGCAAGAGCTTAATCTTTAAGTTCAAAGTTGTATCCTTTTTCTTTCACATATATTTTTCGGATAATGCTTCAGTAGATTTCCAATCCTAAAAACTAATACACTAAGAGAAATCATTTAACTAGTCGATTAGGAGTTATTCAGTGTTCCTAGATTTGTGTTGATAGACATCTTGTAGGTGTTATGGTTTATTATAGTCTGTGATGAGAACTCGTAAGTTAATGTTTTGGCATAACAGTTCTCCGTTTGATGGAAACATCCCATCTCCCATTGAGAACTATTGTAGCCTCTTTTCTTCCCTACTGCCTTAACGGCAGCTGAATTGAACCTTATCTTTGTTCGATGCTGTTTTTTATTTAGAATAAGTTTTTTTTTTTTGCGGTTTCTGGCGTAATTTTTCTTCTCGAAAATGCACAAAGCATTTGACAAGCATATTGGTTATATAAGCTCTTCCTTAATAGGAGCTTATTAGTACACTTTCCTCATTTTTAAACGAGAATCTCATAACCAGGTATTCAAAATTATATGTTAGAGTTTTTATTGGTAGTCGATTAATGAGTGTAATGCTTGCAGCAGAAGCCATTCTGGAGATCATGAGATGGATACGCTGAAATTATGCTGGAGACCAATAAAAGAGAATCCAGGTGATTTCGATGCGTGGACGCGTCTTTTGCAATGCGTTGAACAGCTGGTATATTATTTACTCTCCTCTTCATTATTCGCTTAATTCGCTGTAAACTTTAAATTTTAGCCTATAAAGCCGCCTGAAAATATCACAAGTATGGGTGAGGAAAGAAGGTAGGTGGGAGGGGGAGGGGGGAGCAGAAGAAAGTACCCTACCGTACTTTACCGTAATCTGCCTGACCGTACCGTACTGTTTTATCTGTCAGTCGATTATATCATATCATAATCTCAGCCATTGTATATTTAGTTGTTTCCCACTAATCACCTATAACCTTATCACATTTATCGAATTTCTTAATTCTAGGATGAAACGAAAGCGGCACGTGAAGCTTATGACGAGTTCCTGAAACGTTATCCATATTGTTATGGTTATTGGAGAAAATATGCGGAATTGGAACGTCGCCATAAGCATTACGATCGTTCGCTTGAGGTACGTTTTTTTTGCGTTCAGAACGAAGTGAAATATTTCTATCTATGTTTACTTTCTTGTCTATTGTGAGTATATGTCTGATTGTAAGAGATGTTGATCCGCGCTTTTAACAGATATATTGCCCTCCCTTCCCTTTTTATTTGCTTATCCCTCTCCCCTCCCCTCCTTATGTCTTTAAGGAAACTATGATTATTAGGGAGAGGATTGGTTTTTGTCAATTGTTTTGGCGAAGGAAGCTTTGTGAATATAAGCTGATAAGTTGAAAGTGATAAATATCGCTATAGAAGTTAAGCAGAAAATACTTTATGAAAATGAGCAGCGCTTATAATGATTTAACTATAAAATACTAAATAGAAAGGTAAATACTCCGTGAATAGGTGATGATTATGTTACCAATTCATTACATACCAAAATTTAATTTGCAAATGTATATTTCCGCCTATCTTTTTCTTTCCTTAACAAATATTATTATTTATAAAAAGTAGAGTTGTTTATTAACACTTGTAGAGATTTTTTCTATTGATAGAATTGTGGGTCCATTGTTTGTATGTAGTCGATATTGGATTATTGCATCATATTTGAGTCAAATGGTGGATCTTAGACTATTAAAAATCGAGCATTTTCTGTGTTATTCTCTCATTTGTTCACTCATTTTTTTCTGGTTTCTCATGGAGCCAGGTTTATGTGGAAGCAAAGAAAATGTTGAAAAACTGCTAAATAAGAATAAATCATAGGCATTTGCAGTTAAGATGAGAAAATCTAGCCCGATCCCATGATCAGACTGATGTATGGCATAAGGAAGGAATAGGTACATTTCCTCTATTTTTCATAAGTTGTATGGACAAATTTTTAATATTTCATTGTTGTTCTTTGAGTAATTAGTCCTTCTTGCTTTCCTCTGCTATTTCGTGGGTATGCAGAAAAAACGTTAGTGACCATAGGCTAAGGTGGATGGATCCTAAGTTTCATTAGAAGCCGAGTTTGCTAGGCACAAAAAAGCCTCACTGCAATAGTTTGGACGTCTATCGCTTTGGGGTGATGGAATATGGTCACTTTGTTAAGGTCTACGAACGTGGTGTTCGAGCGATAGAACTCAGTGTGGATCTTTGGCTGCATTACCTTTCATTTGTGAGGGAAGTGGCACAAAACCAAGAAGGCGCTACAAATAAGACGAGAATGTAAGTCAGCTTTACTTAATTTCCTGATTATGTTACGTTTATAAATTTCTAATATTTTGATTTTTTTTAAACCAAATGCTAGCCGATTCAGCAGCGATAGTTTGTGAATGAGAACCGATTTTGAATTACAATAATATTAGAGGTTGGCTACAATTGGCCGATGATTAAGGCACGTTTCGATGTGGGACAGACGGACCATTGTCATGTTTTTCCTTTTTTTTTTACTACAGTTAGCAGTGATCATTGTGACGAAACGAAATATCTTTCTTTTCTCATTATTTAATCTGCATTTGGAATTTTAATGCTTGCCTGAAGTTGCTGTTTGTGTCAAGCTCACTTTTTCAGATATATGTGTAAAAATTGCATGAGCCCACTTTTGTCTCTATTCTATATTGTTTTCAGCGTGGTCACCTGTGATTTACCTGCAATCGGTGTTTTCCGTTTCGAGATGTTTTAAGATCATCGAATAGTATTGGTATATTCATAAGTGTTATCGAATTACTCAGTAATTTGGGTTGCAGAATATACGATCGTGCTATTGAGGCATGTGGAATGGAGTTTCGTTCGGATAAGCTCTGGGAAGAGTATATTGCCTGGGAATTGAACAATGGAGAGACACTGCATGTCGGCGCTCTTTATGATCGATTGCTATCTACTCCAACTCTACTTTACAGCAATCATTTCGACAAGTTGGCCTTGTGTTTTTTTTTTCGATGATGGATGCCATTTATTTCTAAATGAAAACCTTGGAATTATTTATTTCATATAAAGCCTAGAAAAATTTTTTTCGATGTTCAATTTGAGTACCTTATTTTAATACGTCTTGAAGGTTCTCATTATTTAAACATGAAATGTGCTCAGACTTTCATCTGCAATTCATTTAGCTGTTATTTTCATTTTGGTGATATATAAAGCAATTTGTTTCAAAATCACTAAGGCCTCTTTATTTGAAATGGGAATAGTATAGTCATTATAGGGACTATCGGAATTTTTGCAAAGTATAGTTTCTTTATGGTGTTTTTCTTACTAAAACAGCTCCTTGGATGATACCGGAAGCAATGGATTGCTCATTAATGGAATGCTTTGCTGTAGTGGGGGGGGGGGGGGGGGGGNATTAGGTTCGGTCTTTCCAAAGATCTATGCTCGAATAGAAGGAGCGGGAGGGGATTACCGATGACGTTGTGGCACCGATCCACATGCGTGCAGTTCTCTTAGTTAAAGAGTTTTTTCGGTCTCCAACATTCCATTTTTTTTTAATTTTTTTATTTTTTTCAGATATCAGACGTTTGTGAACAGTTACGAACCTGATCGGGTGATTGCTGAAGATGAATACAATGAAATCTTTGCAAAGGTTTCGTTCAATTTTTTAAAATTTCTCTTTCATGTAATAGGACTTAAAGTTAGAAAAAACATTAGAATGCTTAATATTTATATGCCATAAATTCGCTTTTTTAAGGGGTGATTCTTTATTCTCTTTCTTTCACTCATTTTCCTATTTATTCCCCTGTTCGGTTATCAGTCTTAGTCTACTACTTTCTCCGCTCGATTCCTTGAAATTCTTTTAGGCAACGGCCCAAGAGGCTATTTTAAGCTTTCAACTATTCATTTAAAGACTCTACATCTATTTGCTTCGCTTTCTACGAGATTGAATCATATCTAATATAGACGAGTATTGACATAAGGAGGATAAAATATTTGCGCTTTGTTTGGTTCCTGCCCCTATGGTCTATGCCCGCTGCATAAATTTTTTCAATTATTGCTTTGGAACGGATTTTTAGCTGACACATAGAAAAGTGAGTGAGATGAGTTCATCGTTATTCATAGTTATAAAGGAAATCATTCTTTAGTCACTGGAATGTCTTGGAGGGGGAGGAGGTATCACTGAGAGAAGTATAGTCAAGTCGAGGCCTCTTGAAAGTCATGTTTTTATTTTATTATATGTCCGGATATTGTAAATATTTTAATTTATCTTTGTGTTTTGTTAGTTGAAGTATGGAATAGAAATGTGAAGCAAATATCGTCTTCTAATAGGTCGAGGCTGAGCTGAAGAAAACGATGGATGGTGACCTTTATTTGGAGGAGGAGTTTATCGACGATACGCCACCCGACTTCATTCCAGAAAATGGGGAAGAGCCTCCACGTAAAGTGATTAAACGACGCAAGGTTCGTATTTTCTTTTTCTGATGTACGCAGCGCAAATTATACATGATTATATACTTGAAATTATTTTTACATGCAAATTTTTGTATGAATTTCCAAAAATATGCAAATGATCGTTGACTCGTCAACCTATCGCAAAATTTATTGGCTTTTATATCGGAAAAGGCACAGGATACAGCAAACAGTAAAAATCTATGTCACGAATTAGAGCGTTCATCCGACCCCTACCCTTTCTTCTTCTCCGCCGCCATCTTATTTTTCTCGAATGCGTGCCATTGCGGTAGGATCCATTTGCTATTAGAAGATGCCCTGTGCTAGTAGCACATTCCTTGGAATGTTTTAAAAAGGTACCAAAACCTCTCTTTGCATCCTGGGGGGTCTGTTGTATGTATGTTGTAGGTCTTCGTATTTTTTTTTCACAGGTTTTATAGAATGAAAGTCAGAAAATCTTATATATAGTTGAAGTGTCGACATCAGACTATATGTTGTTCACTTGTTAACCTGTGTACTCTAATTGTTGCACGAGATTTTCGAGGAAAGCTGTTTATATGGTATTTCTTATTCATTGCTCTTCCACCATTACCTCCTGTAGGTTTTGATTTTAGTTTCTTACCTTTTATACAATTCGATTTTTATTGATGCGCTGCGAGGGGAATGATTTTCGGCCTTATGAGAGCAGACAAGACGAACCCATTTGGAGACGACCCTTTCCCGCAAAGAATGGGTTGCTGCGGATATCATAGACCATTTTTAATAATGACTTTCAGCATTGCGAAGAAGCTTTACGCGCAATGAGGCAAGAGATATTGGAACGCCGCCGCAAAAAACATCTATTGAATGAGCAGGAAGTGAGTCGACGTTGGGCTTTTGAAGAAAATGTAAGTTTATTTCAATTCAAACATTTTTTTGCTTGCTCATTATTGGTAGCGTAGGAAGCTTTGTGAAGTGGTTGTTTCCTTCATCGGAAAATTTATGTGTATGGTTCGAATACGCGGAGATTTTTTGTATTTATTTTTCAATCTTTTTTCATCCATTNNNTCATCCATTTAAACTGATATAGTAGCAGAGTCAGTGCTGCGTGGTAAAGTGAGTGCATATCTCAGCTTTTTGAATTGCGTTTGGCTTACTCACGGCAAAGCACTCTTCATAGATTGTGGTGTGCATTGGAACTGGGATGGAATTAAAAGAGCTTTATGGAACTTTTCTTATAGGTTTTGGAAGAGGAAATGAATAGAAACGCAATTTGGTTTTGCATTTCTTAATGAGTAGGGGGGGGGGGGGGGAAGAAGTTTATAGAAGTGGCCCATCTTTTTAAGTGCCACTTCTATNGCACTTAAAAAGATGTGAATTTCAGATCAAACGACCATATTTCCATGTGAAGCCATTGGAACGAGCTCAACTACGCAATTGGCGTGCGTACTTAGATTACGAGATCGAACGCGGCGATCTGAATCGTACTGTTATCCTCTTTGAGCGATGCCTCATTGCATGTGCTATGTACGATGAAATGTGGATTAAGGTATGTTTTATGTATTATTGAAATTATTTGTAAATAAATATTGTATGCTTTAAGCGGTTCTTTATTTATTCTTTGATAGTAACGTTGATTTAATGGTGTTTTAAGGGACCTCCTGTTGATTGTTTGATTATTTTATATTCCCTTGAGTCCGGTCTGGAAGGAAAATCGCGGCATGCGAATTGCAATTCATATGCAAAAATTGCAAATCATGGCATGCAAATTGCATTTTACATGCAAAAATTATAAATTTTGCGATGATTCTTCACGGCATCCATGTTGAAAATTTGTATTTTGAAGTTCAGATTTTTTAGTTCATTGAAAACTAAATAAATACGTTAAGCGGCATTATTGCCAATGAATATTAATTGAAATAAGGCAAAAACTAAAATGATTCCCTCAACAAGAGAGATATATCACGATTTTCTGGTTATTGGCCTACTATTGTGGTAGTTCACATGAACTTATAAATATATATGTCGGTTAATTTGAATGAGGTATTTTACTATCCTCTTTGCACACGTTATTTAAAATTGCCAAAGAGGATTATGAAAGGTTTAATATCTGACGAAATTTGAACGCTTGTGGATTTTTATTGTTCATTTTTGCATGATATGCAAGTGCTTGCGAAATCTTTGTTGGCATGTTTTAACGAATACCGTCTTTTTAAAGATTCGTTTTTTAACTTTTCAAAATAGAGGTTTTTTATTCGTTTTCCTCTATAAAAGCAGTTGTGTTGTATGACCCCATTCTAATTCGCGGAATTTAAGAACTTCCGGCAAAGTCAGTATGTCTAGGTTTAACAAAGCACTTAATTTTGAGCACATTGAATAGCTTTATTTCATCACCTTCAGAAGTAGCAAAATTAATCCACTTTGCCCTTTGCATTTGTGGATGTTTTGGAGACGAAATTGTTTTCTGCACATAAAGTCCCCCCTTCGTATCCCCGTATCCCCGTATCCGCATATCCCCGTATCCCCTTATCCCTCTTTTCTCTCATTTAAAGTATAATATTTTATTCACAATTTGTTTGTCGTATCATGTACGGGAGTGGTAAAATTTGTTGCGCATTCGTGGATTTATTCAAGTTATATTCTAATAGAGTGGATATTCCAATTTTTTGAAAATTATAGCCAATTGATTGCAAGCACTAGCATCCGCCATTTCGCTTGCTTCTTTAAGAAAATTTTTAAATGAATTTATGCAGTCAATAAGGTAATTGCAGTATGCACGTTATATGAACGATATTGGTGAAGTGGAACGTGCACGTGATATCTACAGGCGAGCATCAGGGACGCATCTGCCTCGCAAGCTGAACATCCATCTAGCGTTTAGCGCATTTGAAGAGGAGCACGGTAATCGAATTGTTGTTGTGATCAGTGTGATCGATGCGGTGATCTCTTCTCTATTATACTTACTTGGAGTGAATTTGTATAGACGCGTAAGTATGCTCTCACATCGTCAACTCACAAACGCCAACTCATGGCTACTATTTGGTGGCCATTCGATAGAACGATTGCTGACTAAATCAGCTACCTGCTTTAAAAAAAAGGATTTCAGGGCAATCGGATTGATACAGTTAAGTGGACTGGGAAAAGGGGGAAGTGGTTGCAAAAGAGGTGGGTGATATCCCAGATAGAATTAACACTGGATTGTGGATGTAGAAATTTCTGATTTCGAAGATTTCCTTGCTTGTGCCGGAAAGCGGATCGTGAAAATAGGAGTGGTTGCGGTGATCACTATCGAAGTGATATGAAACTAGTATCAGTCCCATGAGGGCAAGGATATGTGCACGCCGAGTCACTTGAATGTAAATGTGATCAATATGTCACACCTACGGAAAAAACGTTTGGAGGAGCCAAGTTTTTTTCCCAATAATTTCTGAAGCAAACAAGCTGAATTATACCTAAAGATTTTCACGTGAATTTCTTTGATGCTCGGAACTGAGCTATTGAATGAAAAGGATTTAAGACTTTGGAGAATTGAGGCAAATTAACGGCTGATGTTTATGATCAGAATCGAATGCAGGATTTCGTTTGAGGGATATCCACTATTTCCTTTGAGGGATAACCACTCCAACGATTCAAAAGTGTTGCGTTTTCATCGAAATTTCCTGCAATTCTATCTAGATATTTGCGCATAATGAGTGCGATTGCGTTTTCCTTAAAATTTGAAGAATGTTGTTCTCTAAGCGCTGCGGTTCATTTAGATAAATAAAGAACCATCTACTTTGGCCAAAATCAGCGCTTTATTTCCATAAATTTCTAGGTATTGGAAGTAATCTGCCCTGCGCTTATTTGCTTAACCAATTTTCCGTAATGTCTGCATTGAAAATATCTTCTGAGGGAGCAAAATCTGTCTTTTCTTTAAGATAGATCCGTAGTGATTACAACAAGACTTGGAGGAACATTTGAGAAATTCTTATGCGGAATATTATATCATCGCGTACTGTTTTTGTAGAAGATGGTAGAATGTCGTTCCACTTCGATTCTCGTTGTGGTAAAATGTGATCGAATCTGCCGTATCCTTAAATTCTTTGAAATACAGCACTAACTACTGCTGTTGAATTTCTAAGCGCAGTTTATTGATGATATTCGCTGAAAGATAATCTAGATGATTTGATGCTGAAAAGTGCTTGCTGCTAAGATCCTGAAAAGAAGGTTGCGTTGATGTTGAGAGTATCAGCTGGTTTTTTACTAGCTTATCCCGAAGCTAACAGTGTTTGCATTCGTTTAACTAGGTATGAGATTTTGTGATGGCCGTTGAGTTTTTTGTCCTTTCCAAGTAGTTGCAATTTCTATGGAAGAAAAACCAAATGTTGTTTCAGATAGTGGGGTCAGGGGTTAACTCTTCCTCTCCTCTCCCCACTCTCCGCACCTATATTTGTGTATGAACTATTCGATGAGATTGCTTATTTTGGAGTCCAAATATAATGGAAAATTCGTGCAAGCATTATATCATATTGGAATATCCATTTAAAAATAGTACCCACTCATATTACTTCAACTGCTGGATCCTATCCAAAGAAACATCCACTGAGGACCTTAGCGTTGGCGCATAGGGGAAAGACGTAGTTGCTGGTGATTCGTTGCATGCTTCTATATTTTTTAGTGATAGCGAATAGATGTTATTTAGTGACTTCATTTTTAGTTTATTCTGTTATTATAGTAGTAGCACTATGACTGATTTTTTATTTTTATTTTTTTATTCTTATTTTTACTTTTTATTTTTTGATGAAAACATCCATAGATTAGACGAATGAAACAATAGGAATCGAAGGAAATTTCAGCATTAAATTTTTTTTTAGTTCACCACTTCTATGATTATCCTCTATATATCGTAAGGCTTATATCACTTGTACAGTATTTATTCCCGAATAAATTTTATATAGGTAGAAGATGGCAAAAGAAAAAAAGCGGAAATTTCTTTCTCTTCCCATATATTAGTGAATACGAAGTTGTTGAATAGTTTCATGGAAATGTTCACTAGCGCGATTATATTAATATTTAGTATTGTTGAGGATCTCTTAGCTCTCCTCTCATTTAATTCTTATTCTATGAAGGAAGAGTTCATTTAATTGAATACTTCTATGAATTGAGTAGGCATTTAGGAAATATCAGCTTGTTTCTTTTTCGTTTATCTCTTAGCTATTTCTTTCATTTCTTCTCGTCGCATCTGTCTATATATTCCATTTAAAGATGAATCAGATTTTGCAACAAAATTTGCATATGCATCTTTTTTTTTTTAAATTTCCGCCTATATATATGAATTTTTATAGGAAAAAAATCTTCAAAAATTTCTCTATAATTTTATCTGCAAATTTTTTTCCGCTATTTGAAGAAAAGTTTAAGTGGAAAATATAATAAAAGTGGAAAATAGATTTTGATAGGGATGAGAAAAATTGGTATGAAATATTTTTATCGCTATAACGCTATAGGAAACAATGAGAATGGGAGTTTTTATTTCATCCTCTAAACATTCTACAGGAAAATTCCGAAAAGTATAAGCAAACACTTAGAAAAAAAGCGACTTTCAAATCCGATGATAATCTGATCCAAAACCGATGATAATCTGATCCAAAACAAAAGATTCATCCCCTCCCTCCACCACCCCCCCCCCCCTTCCCACCCAAGAGGGGGATAAAATTGCATTTGTGGAAAATGAGGATTTATAATATTCGTCGCTTGTTCAGTTTACCTGATCGAGATAAATAGTTGATAGATAACTGTATTATAATGGGAAATTCTTTAATTATGAGATTCACGTCTATCCTTATTACAAAAGAAACACTGCTCTGGTTCATGAGATTCTTATAAAACTTATGAACCTTGAGAATTGACCTAAATTTTCTGGATTTTTTTTTTTTTGCCTTTGTAACATTGAGAAAATTATAAATGCAACTGTTCCGTTATATTTTAATGATATTCGATTGGAGAAGGAGGACAGTTTTGGCATTATGAAAATGGTTTTCTATAACATCTTAGAGCTACGAATTACTACTGCACTTTTTTTTGCATTCTGTATAATTCAGACACCCTTGAAAACCCATAAAAGATTTTTGAATGTCTTTAAGATTCAAAGTGCTTGAAAATATAGCTTCTTAAAGTTTATGGGTTCTGTAATATTTGTGGCTTAGTGGAGAAAGGGGGGGGGGTTGGGAAATTAGAGCTTATTATCATTTACAAGTGTATTTGTGGATGCTAAAATAGCATTCATCTAGCTGAACGCTGATGCGCTAAGTTTACCTAAGTCAAGCAACCGATTGAAAGTTGCAACATGTAGTTGTAAAGGTCGAATTAGTTGAATCCGTTTTGCCATAGAGAGAGAGAGAGAGAGAGAGAGAGAGAGAGAGAGAGAGAGAGAGGGAAGGAGGGAGTGAGAGAGAGAAATCTTGTGCCGTTCGCAAGATTCATTGCTTTGAATCGCATCGAATTTGAAATATTTCAAAGTAGATTGATTAGGTGATTGTCTTTAAGGATTATGCAAATGATTTAATGTTGAATGCTATGGAAATTTGCCGAATAAAAAGTCAATGAAATTCTCTTCAATTATTATAGTCGGTAAATTTTCTCTACCGAAGATGTAATATGACTGAAATTTAATGAGTCAGTTTGAGTAAACTTAGGTGAGCTGGTGCAAATATTTGTTGTGATAGCTATCTGATTTATCCGCTAATTTTTTCATAAAATGAAAATTGAAATTTGTGACGATGAGTTAAGGAAGATCTAAATGAATTTAAGAGAAATCCTCATTCAGATCGAAATTATAGTGTAGAAATGATGAATATATCAATAATGCAATAAGTATAAAAAACGGATATTATGCATAAAAATTATGAGATATAAGGTCAATTTTTTGGAGAAGAATCGAGTTGATTTAGGTTAGTTGAGTTTGTGAGAAGGAAATGAGAGAAGAAAGACGAAAGATTGATCCTAGACGTTAGTGGAAATGAAATAAGTATTATTTATGATAGCATCCATGTTATCGATTTGTATAGAAATAAATTTTTGCATAAATTTTTTTTTTAGAATGAATGAATTTCATAGTTGTATAGGTTGTTGATTAAGTTCGACTTGTATTTTTGAATTAGATGCGCTGATGAAAGAAAAAAAAAACCCGATCGAATTATACCCCTAAAAATTATCACTTGCTAAGGAAAGTTTGCAAAATTATAACCATTTTATTGAAGGAGCCAATGTGAAATAATAAAGGTTTCATTGAAAATGCATAATTTTAAGATTCATTACTTATCAACAATCACCAGTTTTCTCTTATATAGAGCATTGGTAGGAAAGATTGAGTTTTTTTTTTTTTTCGGAAAACTTGATATCTTTTCATAGACCAATATGTGCTGAATGATTGTGATGAGTTGTTGCCTCATCGAGATAACTATGTGAAGATTGTGATTACTAATGTGCTTTTTTTTTCTTGTATTACATATTTTTGATATGAACCTATTAGTGGGATATATGAGTGAATTATAGGGATAAATAATGGCGATAGGGGTTCTCCTAATTGATGAATAATCCACTAGGAAATAAGAATTTTTTATTCCCTCCTTCATTTCCCCTCATCCCCCGCCTCCCTCCCACTTCCCAGCATCGGTGGATTGAGAGTATCTACTAGTAAAGGTGGTAGAATTAGGAAGTTCTACGTATTAAAAATGGTGCAACACTTGAACGACCATAATATAATCAGTTCTGAAATGAATATGCTAGGTCGAAAATTTACACGATGACCGTCGTTTACCTCTTCCACTGTTGTTTACCTTGTTTTTCTTCAGTTATTTCATATTCTGCTTTTTTTTTTGTTCAAAGTTCTCATGTTCGGGCTTAGGTAAATCTAAAAACTGAGCTAGGATCGGATTTAACCGATGACTAGATGAGCATAAATTAAAGCTGGACTTGAACCTGACCCTAAATATGTCGTAGGTGGTCGTCTGATTGTGATCGAGTTTAGGTCATTTGCATATTGTTATGTATTAAATCCTTTCTTGACTGCAGTCGGCGCCAAGCAGGAATTAAATATAATTTAAACTTTTAAACTCACGATTTTAAAGAGATGCTTACATAGTGAATAATGGTTTAGCGAGTCTTTCTAACTGCTCTTTTTTTTTTTTGCTGCATTTATAGAAATGAAAAACGATTCTAATTTCAGTGAATGAGTGGCAAATGATTGAAAAGTTAATATTGAAAATTTTTTGTTAGTTGTCGAATATTCCGTAATTCAAAACCTTTTTTTTATCAATTTTCTGTAGATGAGAAAACATTGCCTTCGGTTATTTTAGCTTTTAAAAAGAGCGATATTTGGCACATTTAGTGATTATTAAGGGTTTTTTTTTCTTGAAGAACAAACAAATGAATTTGCCTATAATTTTGCAAAAAAAAAAAAAAAAATCAAGAAAATTTAAAAATTTCCATTCGTTTTTAGAAAACAGCATAGTGACTATAGGTAAAGTTTTTTTCATTTCTTAAGTTTTTTCCAAAAAATAAGAAAAAAACTCCAAATTTTTTCGAATATTTCAAAAATACATAAAAATTGGATTGATGCTTAATTAACGTTGCAGGAGATTTTGAAACGGCGGACGCAATTCTCGCTGAGTTCAATCGTAAACATCCAGGTTATGCAATTATACCGTTACGTCGTATTGGTATCGAACGACGTATGTTAACAGTGAATACTCCTCATGGGTTAGCCTCCTTTGATTTTCTTATGTTGAGCATTTTCATAAAACAATTAAGAAGATTATAAGAGTTTTGTCGGTTGATATCGGTTGATAAAGGTTTTATCAGTATTGGATTTACTTTTTTCCTTTTCGCTTTTTTTTTTGAGAAAATGTTGATCTGTTCATTTGCAATTTTTAGAAAAAGTGCTAAAGAAAACCATAACTGAAAAATCAATAAGAATACCATATTTTTGCCTTTTTTTTTTGAAAATCCCGACCCAATGCATGTTGCAGAAAAATTAAATTTCAATTGCTGTGATATTTGGCTATTGTAAATTATAGTGGAAGCTGAATAAATAAACGTTTTATGAAGTTGTTTTTGAAACGTATGACTTATGTTAGCGAATAAAGAGTAATATTTTGTTCTTTCCTCGAATAGAGTTGGAGTTTTTTTGAGTAATGAAATAGTAATCTTTGCAATAATGCAATAATCTTTGGAAAAGTCTTCGAATTGGACATTAAATTTTTGAATAATTTTTCGTATTGCAAAAATTTCAAATTATTTTTAGATAAATTTCAATAGAAATTTTATTTTTTTAATTTCTATTTTTGTTACAGATCGACACCTGACTACTCATCAGTGATCTCTCATTTCGAACGATTAATCCAAGATCCACAAACACCTCGAAGGCTGGCTACTTTCTATGCACTCAAGCTAGCACGTTTTCATGCAAAAACGAGAAATGATCATAAATTGGCCGAGAAAATTCTACTTGATGCTCTCACCCGTGATAAGGTGGTAATTTCTTTTTAATGGATATATCTTTTACTTAATGTTTTATTGAATTCAGTTTTTTTTTTTTTTTTTTTATATACCTGAAGGCTTAAAGGCGCCAATTATTTTAGATTAATGCAGGTGGAAATATGTTGAATTTATAGTTGTAAACGTAAACAAAGTTTGCAGTTGTGTAGTACGTTGTTTATTCGGGATCGACAGTTTAGGAATTTAGATTTTGTATTAAACGATCTGATGAAAGTTTCATTTTATGCAGAGGTAATTGGTTTATCGCGTAAAGTTGTTAGCATGCGATGCGCAGATGAATCAAATAATGGTTACTTCATGTGGTACCTTGATTGTAGGGAGGTGTATTTTCTTGATTACAAAAGCACTTTGGTCACTTTATATATGGGTTTTGCGACTCGATAATTTGTGCCTGAAAGGGGATGGTTGAGTTGCTTGACTTCGGTGTTAAGCGTAGTGGTAGCTTTTGACATTAACCAAGGGAGGTGGAGAATCCCGAGGCAAATTGTTGAGACGTAGAAAATATAGTGGAATTATCCATTAGCATAAATGTTGAGTATGACACCGGCGCAAGTGGCATGGGGGAGAACCACAAAAGTTACGGTCGCGAGACATGAGTGAGCTTGTTCCACTTAGTCAATTCTTGCTTATATGTAGTTCATTTTAATAGTGCTATTTAATAAAAAAAAAATTTCGAAGTGGATAATATTATTCATCATTTAGGATAGTGAACAACTATATTTGGCGCTTATTGATTTAGCATATTCGGCACCAATTTTCGATGAAAATGCCGTTTTGGATGCACTTGATTCGGCACTTAATTGTGAATATCTTTCAAATGAGGAAAAATTGAGATTCTCGCAGCGAAAACTTGATTTCCTCGAAGATCTTGGCACCAATATACACAAGTATGTTAAATATGTTTTTTTTTTGAAAAGTTAAAAATTACATAAAAATTAAAATTTTTTATGAAAAACGAAAAAGAAATTAAAATTTATATAGAATTATAGCTGAGTGGATGGAATTTTAATGAAAAAGTTTGGAAAATTAAATTGAATTCAGCGCAGTGGCTTTACTCATCTGATAATTGTTTAGCAATTTAGAATTTCAGGGGTCAAGTCTAAATATTAATATAGTAAAATTGTATAAAAATAGTCATAACTTCCTCATTCCTCAGAGGTTATAGTCTAGAACTTATTTGGCCCGTTGATAATTCTATTATTGATTGTTTAATTCATCGTTAGCTAACCAGGTGGGATATGTTAAATCCACAGTTGTTTTGTGAACACTATTCCTATTGAATCGTAACGTCATGCTCAAAGAATTTGGTCATGTCCAAAATGAAGTGCACTTTTTTTGCACTTTAAGGGCGCCATTGAATTTATTTGCATAATTGCTAGATGGGGAAAGCCATGATCCTAAATGCAATAGACAAAATACTCTCCAACCTTCATCTTTGTTGTTCTACTGTCTATTTTGGTGATTGTTTCTCTTTGAGTTATTGATTTTTTGCACTATTGTTATAATTTTCAATTTTTAAAGGTATTTTTTCTCAAATTTTTATGAAATTTTTATTCTCGGATCCGAATTTTTTCTTCAAATATCAACTATCATATGAAAAGAGCAGAAAAATATCAACATATGGTTATGTCATTTTTCGTTTGAAAAAAAATGAAATGGAATTCAAATTTTATGATTATTATTTTTTAAACATTTTACATATTTTTATTCGTTTTTGAATCTATCCAAATGATTTTTTTTTTTAGCAGAAAATAAAAGATTGTATGCTTTCTTGAAGACTTTAGCGATAATAATGGCACTTTTTTGAGATATAGAAAATAAGTTGAGTATTAACAAAAATTAGATTTTTTGTTTGAATATTGAATAGCCTTTATTGAATCGAATAATAATATTTGTTTTTTTTTCCAAAAAATAAAAACATAATTCGAATATATTCGAATATATTTGTTGGAAAGCGAATTATATTTGTCATAATTTTATTTATAAATCGCAAAAGTGTTTTGAATATTATAAAGCGATTATTTAATCGTATTAATAGAGCTCATACCAAATATGCTGAAATTTACAATTAATATTTCATTTTTTTTAATCTTTTTTTTTCATTAATACTAATGGAGTAATTTTTTCATGATTTTTTTTCGAATGATATCATTGCAGATTGCAGAAACATCTCGAATATCATACACAACTTCAGAAAACAATCGAAGGTACTGTTACATTGTCGAAAAGAAAATCGGATCATGAAAGCAGAGGGTGAGTGCCGCTTTTTACTATATATTTTTCTTTCTTTCCTAGAAAGATATTTAGAAATAAGTGTCAATATATGAATATAAATTGTTATTAGTGTTAACGTTTAAGTTCAATCTAATTATATAAAAGTAAATGTTTCTCAATGCAAGAGTTTTTACCACTTATTATTATGAAAGAATCGACGAGGAAATAGGCATCCCAACCATTCTGTTATTCCACTTTCTTCCCCACCCAATAGATAACATAACTGAGGTCGATTACAGGTGAGATTCGAAAGGCACAGAGGTAGGGTTGAAGAGTTTGCTGCGATGAAACATAATATGTTCGCTAAGGGAGTTTACTCTTCCTTTGCCCTCTTTGTTCAACAATGCTAAGGGCATATCCTTGTTTGTATGCTTACCGTTTCTTTGTGCTTCCGTTTCTTCACATTCGCATTAATTGAAAGCGCACGCAGTTAGTGTACTATAATTGTTTGCATTTTGTTTTTTTTTCAGTGAAAATTGTTTTTTTATAAAAATCAAAAGGGTTTTATTGTAATAAAAAATTCACTTTTATGTTAAATTCAGGCAATTGAGAAGGAAGAGAGGATAGATGAGAAATGGTAAAGTAAATAGAAATAATTGAATAGAAAGGGTAAAAGGAAGAGAAAATTTGAATGTTAGAATAGTTGGACTTAGAAGATTTAATTTTTGTAATAAATTTAATCACACGGTATCAATTCTCTTCCGGTTCGGAGAGTACAACTTTGGTATATTTTCTTCATAAATATGAAAGCTTCAATGCGAATATTACTGTATACGCTGGCAACAATGGCTGATATAATTTTTATGCTTTACTGAATGGCTGCATTAAATTTCAAATAGTCCATCTTGAATTAAATTTTTCTAGAAGAGAGCAAATTAGAACGAATAGAAAGCTTTTAATAAATATATAGAATTTAACTGTTCACACAGCTGGAAAGAATTGCTAAAGAGGAAGAAGAAACCCACTATAAGCAATTAAGTGAATAATATAAGTACAGCATCGAAAAACAGTGCAGCGAAAACGAATTATTTCACATTAATATTGATTATGAATTTATAGATTGTAATATGAGATTTTCTACGTGTTTTTTATTGTTTATTCTTGTAATATTACTTCCATCTAATTTGTCATAGCTGTAAGTAATTAGGCCTATAGCTAGTTGAGAGAAAGACGGCGTATTTTTGAAATTTTTCCGTCCATTTGAATGGGCGGAGAAATTGGGAATTTTTTTTTTTTCAAAGCTCGGAAGTTTTTGGGAATTTTCTTTCGAACTCAATGAATTGGGTAGATTATGTAGAACTATTTCGTGGCATTTTAACGAATTTATTTCGAAGATGCTTTAGTTTATCTGGAGGCAACTGTAGGCAACTTCAAGAATCTTTGTAAGATTTGAAGCCGCCTAGAGTAGTTTGAAGATTATAAGATTGCTATAAGCCTAGACTTCACTTTGCATTGCAGTAATACAATGTCATATGCCAGGATCACCCTCTTGAAAGTTCCCAATTGCTTGTTTGCTTGTTTAGTTGAGCAAAAAAAAATTCGTAAAAATTTCTCTACGAAATAATTTTTTCCAGGAATCATTCCGAGAAAAGATCCCATACGAATGCCAACTATGGCGTTCCATATATTCAACAACAGCAACAGTACTATGTCGCGGCAACAACTACCGCCGATGGTTCGTTGTGCAATTTTCTATTTCATTGAGTAAGAAGAATATTCCAAGAGTTTTGTTATATGATGTCACAGTTATATATTATATATGAAAATTATTGTTTTATATCTTTGTTTATTTGTTCTAAGAACTTATGCGATTCATCAATCACTGTTGTAAAATTTTTTGAAGGTTTGACCACAGATAGAGTGGAAAAGTCAGAAAAGATTTTTTTCATCTATTTATTTGCCTGTTTACTTATTTATTTATTTATT
>JAAVTS010001866.1:6909-19144 GCA_022845575.1 Baylisascaris ailuri
GTGGTGCATCCTGTTGTAGGTTGATTCAAAGATATTAGCTGCTGGAACATGCAATAAAACATTACCCAGTCACTTCTCTCATCTTCCCGTTCTGAACCCTCTTCATTTGTAACGAGTTTCTAAGAAGTAGGTGGTTCAGTGCACCGAGTAGAACTCGATGGAACTAGGTAAAGACCGAGCGTAGCGCGATGTTTGCTGCACATTCGCATTTTGGTCTATAGCCGCAAATATTATTTTTGAAAGATTTGTGTTCCAGTGCGAGGGCACACTAAAAGCGCAACTTCTAAAAATTTGGTAATCCATTGCTTTTGTATATCAGCATGACCTAGCTCTGCAGCCATCATAAGGCCAACTTGGGACTTCAGAAATTCCCTGTCGTCACAGAAGAGTTTCAGAGCACAAACAGCATCCAGCGAGGAGGAGAGAGGAAGACGATAGATGATTCATCCTCCTACGTCATGGGGATCCCTAGCCACTAGAACTCCTTTGTAGCTTCAGTAAACTAATGCGGCCTAAAAACGTTTCTAGGTTTTAGGTGACTGTTCTTTCAATCTATTGGTGTCGTAAGAAATCAAGAAGTCGCAGTAGCTGTTGTTAGCTGGTTTCGGCTAAATGGGTTCACTGACCACTGACCATTCTTTGGCCGATCGTCGTGGTTGACTGAAATGGCAAGATATGTTTTGTACCAATCGCTGTGAAGCGCTTTTCCATTTGTTTTGATCGTACAGATTTTACAGATAAGTGTATTGCTTCATTTCAAGGAGATAAAGATCGTACAGATCAATGTATTGCTCCCCTTTTTCATAAGAATTTTTTCACCCTTATGACATATTTTCTCAACTATAACAGTTGCAGTTGACGTTCCTGTTTCAGTTTTCTTTAAAATATTTGTAAAGTAAATAAGGAGGAAGTTAATTTGTATGTGGAGGGGGGAATGGGGGAGGGGAGAGGAGGGGAGGATTAGGCTTAGTGAGAGGGATAGCATCGCATTATTGCATGCATCAATTTGTGGCAGTTGGTAGTGTTGTTGCATGTTTATGGTGAGTGTGTGTCGCCGAGTAGGCAACAAACAACTGGTCGCCACACGACTTTCGAATGAATCGATTTTGAGTCGACTCGAAGGCAACGGTGAGGTGACGGCGAATCGTTTGCACACGGAAGGATTATTGGTGCGGCTTGAACTACGCTCCGCCTTCAGATGGGGATACCTGTAACTTCTATTCTTTTCATCGGTTTCCCTCACATTCGGTGGCAGTAATGCTCTTTCACAACACCTGTGCGGGAAGGGATGCAGGATTCATGTTGCTCTCATTATTTATTTATTTTTTGTTACTGCAGTCCTGAAATGTTTCGTTCCTTGAAGGTGTTTGAATATATGATGTTATATTGTGTGTTTCACAAGTTTGCGTTTGTGCAGTGCATGACGGCGGGGTCATATCTTTGCTCAGGTTCGTCTGCATTTGTCTCCGCCTGTATGTGATAATTTCAACTTAGAAACCACCAAGTCTAAGGTGCAAAATTGATAGGTCTGATGCGCGCCATAAGCGGGTAAGTTTTTGTGTTGGTTTTCACTCTGATCCGTTTGGTTCGGATTGAGTTATAGGTAGATGCCAAAAAACTGCATGTATTTTCAGCCGATCCGGTCTTTATCTTGCGCTGCTGGGATCACAAGAGCCATTCTTTTTTTAAGGATCTATACGGACGATGGAATCAATTAAAATTTAGTGTATCATTGTGCACGTTTTATTATTTAATTGGTGGTTGATGCTGCGTTCGGCATTATTGCAAAAAACGCAAGTCGCGCCACTATGCTTCTGCACTCGCTCAGTTGCGTTTGATTAATGAAAAACGAGAAATGGCATTCTTTTGTCGTTATAAAATTTCACCATTGGAATAGATTTTCTCTAACAGGAAATTAATTATCGTATTCCCTTGAATAGAAACTCCTCTCGATAGAAAGTCCCTCTGTTGATATCAGAAGGAAATAGATAGCAGTTTCTTCTCTTCGAAGGAAACATTGAAAAATATTGCTGATTGCTTGTGAAATAAAGAATGTCTTTGTTAGAAGATTGCTGTCCTTGAAGATGTGAACAAATGAAACATATAGCTTCAGGTTCGAGTCTTTTTTTCGGAATGTATTACCAGTTGATGAACTTTTTCAGATGTAACCATAATAACAGATGCAATTTTCACGCATATACTGCACAATGTTTATTTGTATCAGTTGGTAGAATTATATTAAATATTTCGTTTATAATTCGTAGAAATTTGCATATTAGACTACTTTTGATTATGTTAGTGTGCATATTTGAGATTCTTTCACCATAAGGCAGACAGACAGAATTTTAGAATTGGGGCTCATGTTTTTAGTGTGCTCAAATAAGTTGAGTATTAGAATAGGTTTTTTATGTTCCTTATAATTAGTGAATGTTGCGAGTGATTGGTGTTGTTTACAGATGTTTGAAAAGAATAGGAGGATGGGAGGGGAGGTCGGCTAATATTATGTAGGCGGAAGGAAAAAAATTTCAATATGAGAAAAGATAAGACGTAGCAATATATTGGTGAGAGGCGACGGACGGTTTTTGTAAGGAATGCAATTGCACTTTTTTCCTGCACTGCTTTATTCATCGTTGCATGAAAGATCTCTTCATTGCATGCGACACGTATTACGTTGCAGTTCACCTTTTCAATGTTATCTTGTTAGCGTATAGTGCTCAGGTGTGATTCATAGGTGTGCGTTTTGTCCCCATTCATCATTATTGAACTAGGTAATTGTCATCGATTCGCCGAACTAGTTTTGCTTATTTTGAAAATCATATGCAAGCAACCAGTCTGACTTCATCGTCTTTCTAGAGACGTCTGTAGCTTCCGGTGTCTAATTATCTTGTTATATTGATATCTCATCACCTGAGAGCGAGTTCATTCGAGCACTTAGCTGAGCACTACTTCAAGTGCCTTTTAATCCTTTGTTCTTAACTTGTTGTGCAAACATACCGGACATACCATTACATCTTGTTACATGTTAGAGAAGAAGAGCAGATACATTTGCTTAGTACGTCATATGCCGTCAATGTCTATAAGCAACTTCATGTCATTCTCTCTTATTTCCCACTTATGCCTGACGCAACCTGAATTTGTCGAGGTGAACCTTTACTTGTCAGAGATGGGCGGAAATTTCCTTAGACCATTCTACGACGAACTGCGCATGATCACGTAAGTTAGTGTACCCGAGGAGTAATTATCGAAAATATGTGAGAAAATTGAGCACTTTCGAAAAAAATATCATTCGAGTTGCGAATGTTGCTTTAAACAACAAAAACTGATAAGTTGGATGTCCGTTTCAGTGATATTAAGATGAAACTAGCCGTATTTCCTTTCCGACATTCTCTCAGACATTTTTTCTATTTAGTGCGTTATGAGTTGCACGTTTCTAGCCTTCATTTTCGTTCGTTTTTTTAGAGTCTCGTGTGATGTTGTACCTAAATCACATGCGAAATCTTGTTCGTCAGTTTGAATTAGTATGAACAAGCTGAAAAGTTTTTCTAAAACTTTATACGCCTATTATCATTTTTTTAACGGATTATAAATTAAATCTTGAGAGTTTTTTTGTTGTTGTTGACCAAAATTCCCTTCATCGAGGAATCGTAAAAAATTTTCAAAATTTTTTACAATTCGATTTTCGAATTAATTTTATCTTCGGTTCCCGAATATTTTTAGTTCTTTTTTTTTGCTTTTTTAACATTATTTCCTCAGCTCGACTCATGCTTTCCAAGATTGAATATTTAATCATTTGAATAAGGAATCGAAATTTAGTCTCCTTTTCATTTTCGATTATCTAACATTTACTCCTTTTGCATTTTTAGAAAGTATGTTAATTAATTTATCTTAAAAATGCGCTATGCTTTTTTTACCGCACATAGACACATATCTCATCTCATTTTTCCAGAAGTTTTCCATAAAAGTCTTTCGTCTAAAATGCCAGACGTTCTTTTTCTAAATATTTTTCTTCGGAATTTTTCTCGGAAATCATTCGTCCCACTAAAGTTTTTCCGCATTTCCAGTATTGCAAGTTTTGCAAGGGCCCTTTAAAAAAATCCCGAAATTTATGGAAACCCTTTCCATTTATATGGATTTGTGGATGTGTCATATGCATTATAACGAGCAGAATGAAGCCCTTTTGGAATAGAGCGTAAATAGTCGTTTCAGTGGTCATTTGTTTGGAGTTGATGCTTTTTTGCTTGTCATTGCATCGATCGCTATGTGCGTGTGCAGTGAATATCAATGAACGCCGACGTTTCTTGCGAGTGTGCGTTCATATTGCATTCGTCTATTGTTTCAGGATTTCCACGTTGAGAAGAAAGCTTTTATTTGGTCGTTGTCGAATTTCTTCCATCTAAGTTTGAGAGAGTGACAGTTGCAACCTACCTGTGTCTTCCCAAACGTTCACATTTCCAGCGGGTACCTTTCCCGACGGGTATATTCTGTAACGTTGCGTTCTGATTTTTTTATCACTCTACGATACTGTATGTATCGTACTTTTATCGATTCTAACGCTGACGGTGTCTTAAGTGGAAATTACTAAATTTAATGTTGACGCTGAATGGTACACCCCTATCAGCGATGAACAGTGGTGGCGAATATTCGACACAACGGTCTGATTTTTATCAGTTGGCATTTCCGGTCGACGATCTCGATGATCTTGGCCCATCAGATAATGTGAGTTTTGTTCAGCATCTCGGTCTGTCATAAATAACTCCAATATATATATATATATATATATATATATATATATATATATATATATATAATATATACATATATATACTGTATGGTGCCACGCGGAGAAGATTCTGATGATATTGGAAGTATTTGTAATTTAGTGATTCATCGATAACTTATTTCCCACAAAATCCAGTCACCTTAGCAGTCAGCCGAGTGGGTTCTATAAAAGTTGATACAAGAAAACTGTTTCGGGCATTTTCCATTTCCAGAAGATTGGGTGTTTTCCGGAAACTCATGGCAATCTTTTGTTTTTGAGTGTGTATCTGTCCTGATTGAGCAAATTCTGTGAAAAGTGTGGATATGTGGATCTGTAGTTTTTTAGCATCGGACCTCATAGCGCTCAGGTTCTCTCAAAATAAGCGTATTCGAACGGCCTTAGGTTTTCGACTTCTAAAAGCGAGTTATTTAAAGGAAAGCTGTGAGGAGTGTTTTGTGCATCAATAGGCATCTCTTTGTTATATTAATGAAATGTGCTTAGACATGTAAAATTTGAGGCTTAGCAAGGTGACTATGCAAAACAGCTGACGTCATAAAACGTTCATAATTCTCCCTTTTTTGCAAATTGTATGTAAGCCACATAGTATAGATTTGTCACGGTCACACACGTTTTTATCGTATAGTTGCGTCCGTTCTTTTACCAGTTGGACCACATCACCTTATCAAAGTCGATTGCACACCTTTCCCAGACCCCTTCCCCCTCTCTCCCTCGCGATGATGTACGCCTCCGCTCTGCTGCAGTTTTAGCTCCATGCAATACCCTTATCGGCCTCCATTTTCTTCTTCACATAAGTATGTGATTGAAACACGGCCATACGACGGAAATTTGCAGTTGAGAACACTATTATACACTTCTTTCGTTGTTTTATGTACATGGAGCATATCCATCACAGTCTAGTTCGCAACACAAAATCTGCCGGGTGACGTCGAAGTTCATGTCATCTTCGAAGAGCAGAAGCTATTTGTAGGGAGAGAGCGTCTCTTTACCCTTTAAAAATCCCTCACCATTCTTCCACCTTCACCTCCTGTCATGTTGACCCCGCTACATCTTCAGCGCTAGCTGACATTCAAATTCCTCCGTTTCCATCAAAATTTTTCCATCAATCCTTGTAAAGATATCCACTGCGTCTCAAAGGAAAAGAATTGGGAAAAGATATATTTGAGATGTTTAGTAGGCAGATTTCCATCGACCTTTTTTTGGCAAAGTTTGATGTGTTATTGGAAGTGACAGTTTTAAATTTTAAGTTAACTGTCGACGGCTATCTTCACCAGTTTTTGTATGATTTCTGTCAAAGAACAGTCTTTTCAATAATTCAGCTACCTTCATTCTGGCCTTATTGATGGTGTCCCTCTATCTATCTACAACTTACCTTCGCTTTTCTTATGAACCTATAGTTTTTTCTCTTTTTTTTTGTATGGTGCGTATAAGTTGTGCAAATAAATTTATGCAGATATTGTGATGCAAATTTCAATATATTTATTACAGGGGAATTTTTCGATCCATTCTAATTAATGATTAATAATTTCATTGCGTGAAAAATTTTCCTACTGATGAAATTTCAACCATCTATGAAATTTTTTCTTTGCAAAAAAAGAAATTTCGAAATGATTTTGGAATTTGTTATATAGAGATAAATTTGTTTCCATTTTTAAAGCACCCGGAGGAGAGGATGTCTATCATTGTATATTATAATGATGATTTGATGTCGATCAAATATATTATAATATAATTCAATCATAAGTTCGCTCCGATTTTGTTTATTTGCCAGCGATATGGATCTGATGTAGAAGTAACGTGCTTTAATAAATATGCTAGTGAAAGTTGTGAATTAGAAAGTTTTACCTATAAATGTCTCATCGAAGAACCTGTATACTGCATTATTCGTAGGTATTATAATTCTTACGCTTTTCCTTATTGCAAGCACTTATAAGTTGTGCATCTATAATATGCCTTCCTATACATCTTGATGCCCATTCCTTATATTTTGCTTCTAAATTTTTTTAGTTATTTGTATAATTTCTGATGGCTGGAAGCATTCATTTTAGTGAAATTGCTTCCTATAAAAGTTTTTTAGTGACTGCCAGATAATGTGGTTCTAATAGTCGCTTGATAGCCTATAAGTTTAAAAGGAGGGAAGTGATGGAGGTTTTACAACACCGGGAGTTGAAACGTTTGTTTCTTCATTGAAAGGTGATTTTTAAATGCTCTACTGAATAGGTAGCAATAAAAATATGAAAATATGTTAAGTGGGCAATATAATATAATATATGAGCACAATAGTTGAATAAATTCGAAATTAAAGCGAAAAAGAGGCTGAATGTGGTGCTATTCTATGATCTCAATGCCGATGGTAATAAATGCTGTCTTGCATAAACTTGATTCGTTTTTAATGTATGTTTGTATATCAGATAACTATCAACAGAGAAAGCGCATTTCTACGATTGATTATTATATTTCCAAATGATGCAAATATTTATTTGGAGATTTTTGCTTATGAGGACGGTAAAATTAAGCTGATTTTATCGTGTTTGGGAGGAGGAGCTTTATTTTTGATGGAATAAAGTTAGTAGTTGAGATCTCAACCCATTTTTTAGACTTGGATTAATAAGCTTATCTTGGTCTATATGCTCTGAGGGTGTTGATTATTCCTTATCATTAGCTTCGTTAATTTAATTTAATTTAATTTTTTTTAAACAATGCAGCGGAAATGCAGTAGGAAGGTTATATGTAACGCTTTGTTACTGTTATACAATCATAACTTTATTCAACTTCGAAACAGAATAAAGCTCGGCTATTCGCTACAAATAACGATTTAGAGTTTTGTATTGATTCTTACCACGACTTTATCATTAAATGCGATTGTATTCATTGCATTGAATAGTAAATGAAATGTTGTCATCTCTTGCAGCCAAATATTCGATGTAGGTGTCAGCTTTGTTTTTATTGATGAAATCGTTTTAATTCTTTTTGAATGTCGAACAAATTATCGATGGATCTAATTGATAGCAACTTCCAGCATATGTTTGAAAAAAATAATTGTTGGAGTTTTGCTCCTTTGTGAAATCATTAGAGGGAGAGCAAATGAAGATATTCGCTGTTGATGTTAGCCTTATTACTTTTGCTAGATAAAGTAATTAAATCGTTGCAGGGCACTGTTAGAGGAAGAGTAGCATTATATTCAGGTAAGACAACAATATTAGGTTACCTGCTCAATGATTAGATTGCACTTTAGTTGATAGTTTTCTTTTTTTTCAGAAGCCGGCAGGTGATGAGAATCGGCCTGTTGAAGAAACGATTACGAATATTCATCGCCAATTGAATCATCTTGTCTCTGAAAATTTGGTTAGTGAATTTTTTTTGAATCGGAAGTTTTTTTATTTCCTATTGTCCACTACAATTTTTAAAACGGTTTTTGATATATTGTTTCCGGCCACTTTAATATTTTTTTTCGTAAATTTCAGTTCCGCTCGAAAATTTCACTTATTTTTTAGTTTCTCATGTGTAAAATTGATCCTTCATAAACAGCTTCTTCTTTAAAAAAAGAACAGTTTTGGCCATTGCTATTTGTGAATTTTTATTTAATTGAGGCAGTACTTGCCCCATAAAGGTATTATTTTTCTCGTATTGCCTAATTTTTCGAGAAAAATTTTACATTTCACTGCTTTTGACTAACCACTTGGCATGCATTTAAAATTTCATTTCTACGTAGTTTTGAAATTTCCCACTCTATTTCTGGTCGTTGTTTAACGTTTGATTTTGTATCATTTTCTTAAAATTATCGAATCATCGATCAAACGGAAAAGCACGAGGATTCGAATAGGGTTTTTGTAGAGTTGCATTTGAGATGTGCTTTTTACTTAGCGGTTTTTTATGCGCTTAACTGTGTCTGCCTCTCTGTTTGCCTGTCTGTCTATCTCTCTCTTTATTTCCGACAATTTCAATTTCGACTCGAACTCGATTTTCGACATCTTCTGATGCTAGAGTTATGAAATTTGACGGAAAATAGGCTGGGACTACACCGGTCACAGGGTACGAAAAAAATTGCATGCGTTTTGCAACCATTATCCAGGTTGCGTTTACATCGGTTGGATCACAAAAATCAAACCTTTTAATGTGATGGTTTATACGAACAGATAGATCAATTGATCGAATGCATTATTCCGCTTGTTCTGTTGTTTATTAGCATCTAGCAGGAGCGGCTATTCAAACTGAGCGGAATTAAAAAGCACATACTGTGCGCGTTGCTTTCGTATGCTTCTACATGCGCTAAATTGCAGAGCCTTCAAAGCAAATTGAATAGACAAGCGGACGAACTAACCGAGGCGAGAGCACAGTTGCGAGGATATAGTGGAGCACTAGGATTCTCCCTCGGTAATGGTTTTGTCAATTTTTGTGGGAAAATAAGATTGTCGAGTGACATAATTCTTCTACATTCCATCAGCATAAGTACACAATATCAACCTTCTGAGAGTCTAAGGTTTCTAAGGGAGGCGATCTCAGGTTTCTGAATTTCTGACGTACACGTTTATGCATCTGTTTGTTTGCTTTTGTTTGTGACGATTGCCTCGAATTTTATTTCATGGTTTCTGAAGACATGTGGAAGGTGTTGGAGTCATCTGAAGGCAAAAATATGCGCTTTCCGAGCTCGAACTTTAATAGCCTCACTCTCGGGCCACATAGGGGATCAAAGCTGCTCTCTGTGTAACAAAAAATAAAGCCTTTACAATTTGAGATCTATTGGAATGAAGGGTAGCTCCCCACGAAAATGTTATTTCGGCGAGTCGAATATTCTTGTAATTTGTGACTTTGTAATGGCATCTCTTGTTGGTGACGTCTAACTAGAATTTTTTATTGAATACATTCAATAGAGATCATTAATCTGAATGGCCATTTCTCATTAAGGAATATGAATTCGAATCATCATTTATTTAAAATGAAAGGAAAATGGAGTATCAAATTAGAGCATTCTCCTCACTGATTGTTTAAATTCCATTAAGGATTATTTAGGTTTTAGTGTTTTGCATTTCGATTCATTTTGTCGATTACTGTAGATTCATCGAGATAAACGTGGATTAGATTAGATTTTATTTTATTATTGGTTTTGCGCCTGATGAAGGGCATTTATTCTAATTGCAAAAAGGCAATATCTGTGGGATATTCTTTTTACGAATCGCATCCTACTGATTGCTTCTTTCTTTTTACAACACTATTGATTTAGTTTTTGAAATTAGAGCTTAATACTCTTTAAATGTCGTTGCCAGTAAAAGTTGAGATTCCAAACGATTTAAATGTTTTAAACGTGTACTCATTTTTTTGACTCATGCTTGAAATATCTTTGATCATCTATTATCGAGTTTTGTATTCTTTATTTAATATAAATTTAATGGTAAATTTCTTTTTATTCTAGGTGATTTCAGGGTTTCCCCCTTCTACTTGAAATGATTTAGGAACAAAGACGATCAAATAATTTATAAGTGCTCTTTTTTGAGTGGGTAAAATTTTTTCCCCATCGATAATGGACTTGATTCTTAGATTCAATTTGTTTTATGTTGTGATTGTATGAAATTGAAGGAAGGAAATTGAGTAGAAGAAATTGCTTAGAGGGCAACGTTCTTCTTTGAGCTCTCCCATCTTCCTATTAAGTAAGAAAAAGAGGGCAAGGTACAAATTTGTGCGCTTTCGATAGTATTTAATAGCTTGCCTAGAAACTTTAACAGTGCAGTGACATTGAAAGTCAACTAAATCGTTTTCAGAAATGCATTAAGGAAATAGGTCGGAACGAGTCAACTTATTTCTTCAAAAATACTTGTAAATATCTTATGGCACTGAACTAAGCGACTTCTGCTCTAGAAAGCCTATTTTCGCTGTATTTTCGCTGCTGAATTTGAGAATTGTTGCAATTGGAAATTTGCATATTGCTTTTTTTCAATTGGTAAATTTTGCAAAATCGATTTACCCCGCATAGAATATAAAAGAGGGCAGAGTCTACTCTAAGGCGATTAAATCTGCACTTTTTTTTCACTCGTGACCATTTCTATGCTAGATCGAATCTGTAATCAGCGTTGAATTTCGCGTTTTGCTATGTGCGAAATGGAACATTCAGGCAATTATGATGAGGGGAGTTCCCTTTTTTTAGTGGAAGGATGAGGGGTACAAGATGTTATTAGCAATGAAAGCATGATTCAAACATTTCGTCACATAAATGATTCTTAAAAAACTGTCATCGTTTTTAGGGAACTTAGATTTTTATGAAAATTCAAATAGTTTTTTTTTTGATTTCTTAAAAATATTTCATCGATTTTTCACAGATATCATTATAAAAAACTGTTCACAAAGTTCTTATAGTTGAAACTTAAAGTTAAATTTCGAAGTGAATGCTAGGAGTATAATGAATATTATGATATACTGAATAATAACACAACGAAAAAGGACATTACTTGCTTATCAATTTGCATACTGGAGCATTATTTAAGTTGACGTTGTCTTGTAGCGGTTTATATTTTCTCCTCGTATTAGTTAGCTCCTCATTCGATCGCAATGGCTTGATGCCTTCCCAATAGCTTTTCATTGTTAATTTCGTACTAAGCCCTCTTAATACCGAAAATCCTCAACAAAAGATTAAATATCCGCATTCGACCCTCAGTATGCTTTTGCAGGCGTTGCTGTCCCATATCTTTAGACATTGTTTCAGTTCCACAATTTACGTATTTTCCCAAATGTGCGGATAGCCATAGGAAGTGTGATTGCTATCTTGAGTGATTAGTGATGTACTGATATTGGTGGTATTTACCGATAACAGCAATTTTGATGCATTGGTGGATTTGAAATTGATTATTAATTATAAATGAATATTTAAAACAGGCTACGTTGAAGCAATCGGTGGCTGTGAAATAGTAATTTCAAATAAACCATCGGTCTATTCTTAGGTAGTCGTTTAGTTCTTTATTATCTATTTTTTCTTACTGAAGTATTGAGATTGATGTCGATAACATCATTGTTTCATTAGGGTGATAATGAAGTAGTAATTATACTTGTATCAATCTTGTAATAATAGTTGAGTCGTTTTACTTTGAATAATATTTTGAGTAGCTTTTATAAGATTCGACGCTTTTTCAAAGCTGGTTTCATTACCTATTTTCGTTTTTTAAAGTGAATGTATTGGAGCCACATGGTTTTCGTCAAATCATAACATCACTTTCAACAAGATTATTTGTGAACTTATCTTCCATATTTATAGATGAGACAGATCGCAGCAGGCTCTTAATAGGCCATTGCCGTGAACACCTAGTGGGATCGTTAAAACTCGTGCGTAAATCTAGTACTTGAAGTTAAACCTGATTCTACATTTTATAACAAATCAGTTTCTGAAAGAGCATTCACTTCACAAAATGTTCACGACGGAGTATCATTTATGAGTTAAGACACACTTATATTATTTGTTTGTTTGTTTGCAAG
>JAAVTS010001866.1:23314-38976 GCA_022845575.1 Baylisascaris ailuri
TCACACTGTACAACACACAGACACACCTCACACTTACACACTCAAACGCAACACCCTCCTCCCCCATGTACCGCACACCGCACGCTCACGCCACAGCGAATCGAAAAAGCCCCCCTCCTCCCTAATACCACATACAAAAGCAAACACAGATCATAAACTCACGCCTCAAGCAGAACCGAACTCCTCCCCTCTTGCCCTTATTCTTTCTCCCAACCGGGTGCTTAACCGACTGCGTCATTTGATGATTGCAGACCAACGCAACTTTCATCATCTTATTATTTGTAAGAGAAAAAGTATACACTCATTTTACACCACAGCTTTTACCCCTTCTGATCGGTTATAGCACTCACTGGATAGAGCTCAATTTATACTCTCATTTGATATCACATACACCTTGAGACTTTTTTTCCTGCTCGAATCATTCAGATTTCCGAAGCCTGGAAACCCTCGAGTATGAAAATGCCATGTATACACACTTTTGACCCACTCATATTACGCCTACCCCCATCAAAAAGAATAGGCATGTTAACCACAGAATATGTTACGTTTTAGTGGAAAAATGATACACATCTATCGATTTGTTGGTCAGATAGCGTTGATTTGTCTGTCGACTTGTTCTCATGATCCCTCAATGTTCAGACGATTGATCTCGCTATCAATTGACAGCTAATTGGATTTCTTCAATTAAATTACCTTTCACCCGATCGTTCATTCACCCAATGGCGGTGACAACAAAGTTCGCTTAGTTCGTAAGTGAAATAACTTGAATAACGGCACCTTTTGCTGTCTCCGTGCTTGAGATTTGCGATATATTTGCCAGCTTTCATCATTTTTGATTGTTAGTTACAAATTTGAGCATACTTATAGATCTAAAGCCACGCTTAGCTCGTTTGCTAACGCCGTGTTTGCCAGCATATTTGCTATTGGCTGCATTCCGATATTACGATCACGCAAAGGATGAGGCTGCTCTCACCGGTCTCTTCTCTGCGGTGCATGTTGTACTCAAAGATACGGTCTCGGTACTTATCTTCTTACCTCTCGTTTATATTGCCTTAAGTTTATACTTGGAAAATTTATGAGGTTTTCTTATTCTTGAGATTGCATTTTAAAGTTGGAATGATAGCAGATACCAGCCACGCTGCAGATTGGCATAACGTTCTAGAATATTCAATGCTTTGTTAAGTTGTTGGATCGCTTAACGATGAACATATTTTGAATGAAATTAGAAGTGGAATCTCATTCATTTTTTAAACGGCGTTCTTTTAACCTAATCAAGTTGTTGAATCTAGTGCTACTGCAATCCCTTCCAATGCTTCACTCCGCAAGAGATTATTGATATTGGTATATGAGCATATTTATGCTGAGATATTCATTATTGTTGTGGCAAAGGAAGCAAAGAATGGTGGTTGCTTTTTAGAGTTAATTTCAACTGCTTTCATGCGTGAATACCCCCATCCCCATTCCACCCCCCACCTCCTCCTATTTGCCTCCTCATTCCTTTGCTGAAGTTATCTGTATTTCCGGTGTGTTGTTCAGTGTTGATTGAACAGAACAACATGCAATCTGTTGCAGCGTTCAAACGATATGGATGTGTTGGCGTTATGGCTCGTAAATTCATGGCGATTATTTAATCTGCTTCGACAGTACAGCGGCGAGAACAATAATGTTTGTTTTTTTTTGGTCTCAAGGATTTGCTTTCTTGCGAGGAGAGCCTCATCAGCGAGGAAAAGACTGTGAAGGAGGGTGGGTAGGACATAATATATGATGGCGAAGCGAGGAATTAAAATCTTGAAGTAGATGAGGACTTCTTGCTTCCATTCTCAGAAAAAGACACTTTTCTAATTATATTGTTACCATTTATCTAACTGATTTAATTTTTGCGAAGGATTCCAAGCACATACTGTGGTTACCTGGAAAGTTCTAAAGAAATATTCGAAGGATTTAGGCGTAGATGGGAGATAGGAAGTAAGGAATCTGGCTTCCTTTTACTCCTCACTTTTCTTTATGTAAGCATATTGATGTTTTTGCGCAATGTTTCTTTTTTATCGACAGAAGTCTAATTTTTTGTCGAAGTTTTGAATGCAATGTTTCCTACGATGTTTGATTGCAGGATTGGTACGTTGGCAATACGGAGAAACAAAATAGCCAACGAATGCAAAGTTTTGATTTAGCACCTATCCGGGATCAGTTGTGTGCAAGAGTTGAGGAATGCTTCCAGAATTTAATGAAACGTGCGATTGAGCCTGTGCTTGCGCCCAAAATTGGTTTGTTGCATTTTTTTCTCCTTATTATAAGTTTTCCGTGTATTTTCGCGAAAAAAAAACCATAACGATCCCTATTTGATGTACTTTATATAAGAACGAAAGTTTATGTTGGCTTCGATTCACGAGCCAAGAAAGTCGTAGCTATGAAATCGTTTGAATATATAGTCTAGAGCCTGAGATTGTAATCTTTTTTTCTATCCAGGTTGATGCTTTTCCTTTTCATCTCATTACACTCATAAATTTCATAGCATTTTTACTTGTTTATATCTCCTTTATGAGCTTCAGCCACTAAAATGCAAAAGGGAATTTGTAAATGTAAATTATCGATGACTTTTTAGCTTTACATCCAAATGTTCTCAACCCATTTTTCACTCTACTTTTGTGCAAATAATCCATTTTATAGAGAAAAATATTACTTGAACGTTATGTCGTTATTTCTTCATTTGTTCTTTTTTATCGAACTGCTTACTTTTTTTCGGTTCCGGTTATTGATTTTATGCTGATACAGTTCACTTTTATGAATGACGTCATCTAGGATGGTTCCTTCATCGTAAATCGTAGGCGATAGTTGCCGTTATTATAACTGGGGAGATTTTTTGATCCAGTGGATCAATTTTGGTTAGAATAGCTGAAAAAAAATGCAGTTAATACTCGTATTTGTAGTATTCACATGTTTTATATTACGCTTCTTTCTCATTTCACTTTTGTTAAGATAGTTCTGAATTCCTTATTGCCTCATCCATTCACATCTCCTCTTCGCTCACTCGCTAAATCTATGAAAAGCTTGCTATGACAGACAAATTTCAATTATTTTATAGTTTTCATTTTTTCTGTAATTAGTTTGATATACAAATTACTATATGAGAACAGTGAACGGATTAACAGCTATTAAATATTTTTGCTAGAAAAGAGTGAAATCATTAGTTTTTGATGAGATAATGAATTTTGTATCTTTGATTTGTGAAACTTTTTTAATTGTATGTGAGAAAATTGTATTATTTCGTCGTCTATATTATTTCATAGTTTAATCACATTTGCTTTACTTGCTTTCAAAACGATAAAGAAAAAAGTTTATTCGAATTTATTTACGAAGAGGAAAAAATAGAATATTTCTAAAGGATTGGCTGTTGAATATTTTCATTTATTTTCATCTAAAATTTCCTTTTTTCGGCATGTTTCTTAAGTAGGCTAACTATATTTTTCAACTTCTAAACTAACGATGATATATGAATGTCCATTCTAACGCCTAATAAGTCATGCAACTTTTAACATAAATTTCAATTCAAATGTAGTATAATACAAATTTTTGTTGGTAATAGTAATATTTGATTTTTTAAGTGCCGGGCATATTACAACACGATACTTCACAAGATTTGATGATAAATGGTAATGCAGAAAGTAATCCAAAGCGAACCTCGTCGAAGGATCAACATTCATCTCAAAGAGCTCTTGACGATCTTCTTGAACTGGTATTTGTTTTGATTTCTCAACGCATCTGCGAGGACTTTCTTATTGATTCTTCTTTTGTAAATATAGGGTCGAAGGACTGTTTACTTTTGTATCATCCAGTAAGCTTTGAAAAGATCTTTTGTTTCTGTCACCCCGGCTTAAGGGATCTATTCTTGAATCATATTTTTTCGTCGATTTATTATGCCGTTACTGGATGATATGTTTGGTTCGAATTAAAGCGCACTTTACAGCGAAAAGCACCTTGCTAATCATGTCTTTCTCTTGCTTCTGCTTCACCGTTGTGAAATCGGTTGGTGGCGAACCACTTATGCACTTATGCAGGCGGCGGCTACAAGTGATTCCGGCGTCAGTGAATGTGATCCAGGTAGTGCTGACCGGTGTTAGCAGGATGCCGGAGTACTACAGCTGGTTTTCGGGTTTAATGGGCCATAAGAAACATTGGCGCACACGCGTTGTGGCTAATTTTACCAAGGCAAACTGTTATTTTTTGCCAATATACAAAACCGCGATCTCTTTTTTTATCGGTAGACAGAAATATAATGCTTACTTGTGGCAAGTAAGCGATAATGAGATATTCATTTTTGATGATTGCACAAACTTTCAAATAGTTTAACTCCGCTGATTTTCGCGTTTTTCAAAACGCGGAACTCAAGTCCAATTGCTTTTTAATTTCTTCAGCTTTTCTGACATATCTTTGATTACTTCCTAATTGAAGTATGAAGTTATTGGTGTCGAGAGAGCAAATTGTTTTGTCCACCCGCCATTTCTCTTGGATGAATTCGTTGGCAACGATTTGGTGCAAAATTAACCACAATGCAAGAATGCTTTGCAACCATAGTTTGTTGCTGTGGTATAACCGTGAACTGAAGTCGCTATCGCAATTTTTGACCAGTTTTTGGTCAAAAATCATTCTTGCAATTGGTTGAAAGCGTAACCTGCGTATTTTATTGTGACCGAACGATGACGTACTTTTCGTATAGTTTGCTTTCATTATGGGGTGCGCGTATTTCAGCTAGTTGCGTTCGTGAGTGGCAAGGTCCTTCAACCCAGATGGCTGTTATTTATGTCCCAGTCATTGTGGTATCATACAGACCTTCCTCTCCTATTTGAATGAACGGTCATCCGTCATCTTTCAAGCCTTAAAGGTCATGCCACTACTTACTGCTGTGAAACTATTTATGTTTATATGCCATCAGTATGATTAATTATAGCTGAACTTCATTCACACGAAGCTGAAGGTGTACGGTGCAGATGCGGTGCTACTAAGTCAGGTGTTCGGCCAGATGACCTATTGGATTTGTGCACTCGCTCTCAATCATCTCATGTTCAGAAAAGAGCTATGCAATTTTGAAAAGGCAATTCAGATTAAGTGAGTAATCCTTTGACGGCTATTTCTTCTTTCCTATGCTGCTTGAAAATTGGTGATTATTGCATTTAGAATCATTGAATTTTGTTTAATTTGAAGGTAATCGGCCATCTTTTATATCGCTTTGTCATCCAAAGGTCTGTAGCATTGTTCCAAAGATGCTACGATGTCACAGAGAAGAGCAAACAATTTTTTCGTCACGAATTTGTACTTCCAGAGTATGCAATTTTATGCCTGCTCATGGTCTGGTAGCATATTATAAGAGAAATTTTGAGGTGAAGGGTCCTTCACCTTAACCTATCCTTTCTTCGGCCGTTTTTCTGAATTTTGATGATTTTAAAATGCATTTTTTATTTTCTTACCTCGAAAAAAGAACAGTTTCAGCTGAGGAATCATTGAAGCTAGTGTTATGGAGTTTGATAGCAATACTGTTAGTCATCGGTGATTGCACATAATATCCTTCGTATGGATGCATCAAGTTGTATTTATGTCTGTTGTACTTGTGTTTGCGATAAGAAGTAGAGCCTTTCGCAATCATTCAATAAGTTCAGTTCACTTTCGAAAAGAAACTATGAACATACTTAAAGAAGCCGAGAATTGCGCTTGTTTTATTCCAAAAGTATTTTATTTCTGCATCAATCCAATCATTAAAAAAATGAATCTTTTTTAAAGCATGTGGGTAATTGGGTCACCTAAAATGCTAAGGCATTATTCAACATATTTTTATCAGTTATAGATAGCTTGCAAAACTGGTTGCTTGAGTGAACGCAATATGAAAGCACCTAAACGTGCACCTTGCTTGTCGTTTTTAATGATCATTTTTGTTTTATTTTGGAATATTGATGTAGCAGCTTTATTTCCGGCGTTTAATTGCAAGTAAAGGCCTATTTTTTCACCTTTTGTGTTGTAGCTTTTAATTTCCATTTCACCTTACATCCTCGATTGTAGAATATGGCTTATAAATTCTGTCAAGATTTATTATCATTTGCTTGCATGAGTGTATTATATGTCTTTTTAATGGAAACTTGTCATTGCAAAGAATATTTAGTAGTTCTTCTAAGCATTAGGGATGGGAATGAATGACCTTAAAAAAATTCGTTATATCTATTGAATGATCGATGTTTTTTCTGTTAGTGTCTATAAGTTGAAAATTTTCATTGCAGGCATAATGTAACAGAAATTCAGTCATGGTTATCCTCCAAAGGTTTTGGAGTGCATCGTGAAACATTGGAGCCACTTGTACAAGCATCACATTTATTACAATCAAAGAAAGACGAGTCCAATCTTGACACTCTTTGTGGTGAAATGACTTCCAAGCTCAAACCTAAACAGGTATGCTTACGTGTGATTTCTGTGTTTGGGTGTTTTTTAAATGTCTGTTGTGTAGATTGCTATATCACAAGTAGAACTGGAAAACTATGACTTTTTGTTACAGTTCGCCCATTTTCAAAAACATCGTTGTGATATTGCATCGTTACGAACAACGAATTCTTTGCTTTTTTGTATAATTTCTATCTGTATAGCAGAAATTGTTTGCAGAAATCTCCTAGAACCAAATGGAATCGATTGTTTTTACATTGGGATAAGTCAGAAAAAAAAGAATGCAGCAGGTAGTAACAATATATTGACGTATATGCATCACAATGTGTGAGTGAAAGAATGAATTATGCAGTTTATCTGTTAAACCCAAAAGAAAAACATGAGTTTTTTTGCCGTCTTAATTGTTTTGAAAGGTCAGGTTGGACGTTGCACGTGACATAACTTTATTTTGAAACAAGTCGGAAGAAATTGGAATAAGTTCGAGCATTTTTTGATATGGTATTAAAAGAACTAATTCACATTTTAAAGCTCTTATTCGATTCCCTGTTATGGTCAGCCAGAGCTTTCTTTATGCAATCTACAATTCATTTGTGGCTATATTGAAGGAAGAATATTACCAAAGTTCATTTCACAGATATCTATTATCGTTTATTCTTCAATAAAAGCATCAACTTTAAAAGTTCTTTCAGCGTTAAAACGATTTCAAAGTTCGATTCCTTCATTGTTTTATTCTTCTGTTCTCTGATTTTAATTACTTTTCTCTAAATTCTGTCCAGAGATGAGATGTGAAATGAACGGAATTTTAACATGTGATTTTTTCAAATATTCTGGACTTTCCAGTGACTATTTGAAGTTTTTGCGACTTGTTGGTTTGTTAATATGGCATAAGCACATGTTAATTAGCAATCACTCTGAATAGCAACGCAACGGAAGTGTTGGCATTTATTTTTTGTGGTGTTCCATAAATATTTTGCAACATCACTAACACATCTTGTTTTAAATATTCGAACATTTGAACATCTAAACAACAATGGGGGATATGTGCTCGGCATCGTGAGACATTCTTTGCTTTTTGGCAGCATTATTAGGGGGCCAAATATGCAATGTCCAGAAAACAATGAAACTCTGGGTGCTTTCTGTTACACGATAAATCGGCTGCATAAATTTTCAGCCAACGACTTATTTCTACATCGCAACTGAGAGCTTATGAAGCAAAATTGTTTTCGTAAAGGATTGAGAAAATGGCATATAGTTTGGGTTGTATTGTCAAGTTTTTCGCCCTACCTTTTTTGGTTTATGAGTTGAAATAAACAGTAGAATCGAGATGCATAAACGAATATGCCAATGAACAGGAAGTTTTTGCAGTAATTTACAGAAAACATTTTAAGTTTTGTCCTTTTCAGATAAAATTAGATTTTTATATGTTGGCCACTAAGTGATCTTTATTGAAGCAACGATTTTAGGTGATAGCAATACTGCAACACTACGCACCTTCCGACGGTTTTGAGGAGAGGCATCTTGAGCCTGAGTTCCTTATAAAAGTTTCGGAACGGCTCAACGAACGGATGCGTGCAAGTGGTGGCAATGATGCTGATCAAGTTCGTTCATATTGCGTTCATGCTTCATCAATTTGCAGTTTTATATTCTTTGATTTTTTAAGAGCTATATTTTTGCATTCGCTCGTCGGGTTAAACGTAGTATAAGATTGCAGAATACAGCAAGAGTGAAACCGAAATGGACTCAGTTGAGCCGAATTCTTCCGTTAAGTTTGTCCGGGAAGTTGCTGTGATTTTGGGATGATCAGTTTCCCCCATGGGATCACCCATAAATGTGAGAAGGAGTCTCATTTATTTTTAAAAAGAGATGGAGATTGAAGTTGTTTGACGTATTTCTTTGAGATATTTTATTGTAAGAAGGAATACATGTAATGCACCAAATGGTGGGAATTTGTTCGGTCTTTTTGCCTGGAAAATAGAGATCATTTGAGGCAGTATACTTTCTTACTGTAGCTCAAATCTTTTCTTAAGTTCCTTTGCAAGGTTTTAGATACGTTGTATAATTTCAGTGAAAAAAGTTCTTGTTTTGTTGAAAAATTAAAAGTTTTTCCACATTATAAAGTAATTTGCCAGCATTTTCAGCAATAAACACTTCAGCAGTCATACTTCTAAGGACTCTTGGGTGCTCAGCTTTTGGAAGGCTTTCAAATCTAATTTTAACGCCTTTCCCGCCCAATTTCAATGCCATCCCTAAAACTTTTCATATTTATTGATGTCAAAAGTGTTGCTATTTGCTTTGTATTTCGCTAAACGATAATATTTGCAGAATACGCTTATAATGATGGGCACTTATTTGAAGCCATTCGATTCGCGACCGTTCGTTCATTCGGACTTTCCACTCGAAACTCTCTCATTGCCCACTTGTCTACATCTGCAATCAGTTTGTAGGCTTTTATAGTCATGCCACTAGCCGGAGCCAACTTTTCTGATGCCTAATTTATTGTTTCTTTATTTCTAAATTCATGAATCTGCGCTTTTGCAAATGTGCTTGCTTGTTCCAAATCCTTTTTCCTTTCTTTCGTAAATAATCGTAAGAAATTTTTTGAGTAATAATTGGTAATCGATGATCTCCGGAAGTTTTGTATGATGTCAATCCTTTCTGAAAATATCCATCCTGAAAATATCTATTTCTGGAAAAATCGATGCGCAACACGATCGATGGCCAGCTAGAATTTTCGCCTAATGCCCAAATATTTTCCAGCCATAGTGATGCGAATATTTTGGGATCCTGAAAGCACTGAATGCAAATATAACAAGCGAGTACCTTTCAGTGTGCGAAATATCTGTAAACAACTTGCACATTTCTTAATTATTATATATATTGCTGTATCATTTATTCGCAATGCTCCTTCCATTCGGGATACCATTGTCATTTTTTTACCACTTATATTCGTTTCGATGATTGGAGTCATTCGAGTAAGGTAGAATAATCGAGGTGGGGGGTCTTGTTAGAGAGGTCAGGCCTTCGAAATGCATAGATTCGCGTATTGAAGGATACAGATGTTGCTAAAACTGGGATACACCAGTGAGATCAATCGGGGCAATATCTGTGAGTTTTCGATGGCTTAACACTAGAACAGAGAATCTGACGTGCTGAAACAAAGCGGAGGGGTGACTTTGACCTAATATTATTCTTCGAAAGGCGCTTTTTATTGTATTGCTCATTGACGTTCTATTGTGGTCGCCATCTATAGAAGTCTTCCATCGTGATGAGACGGCATCTTGTTATATTGCTGTTTTGCTTCCGCTTTATCGGTTACATCAATTTGTGTTCTCTGCGCAAAGATGCTTTTTGCTGATTTTTTTTTTTTTTTTCAAATAGGTTTTCTAAATAATCGTCAAATAAGGCAGCACCTATCGTTATTATCATTTTAATTGAGTGCTGCATCTATTCTCCTTTATGCTGTAGATAAACGGTCCGGATTACTGTATTATTGAATACGATAGTGTGGAAGTTTTTTCAACAGTATTAGTTTACTAATGGCAAAAAAGCTGCAGAAGGACAAAAAGGAGGATGACCTTTGTTTCAATTTGAATACTGCATCGCTAAATCCAGCGCTAAAAGTTTATCCACGTACTTTGAAAACTCGATAACGATTGGGATGTCAGGGTAGTTTTTTTTTTTTTTTTTTTTAAAATTATGCTGACAATCTTTGGAGGTCAAGCAATCAAATTATAATATTTTTGAAAAATTGGAAAATGAAAATTTATTTTTCTTAAATTGAAAATTTTTTCATCAGAGAAGAACTTCTTAAATCAGAGTATTAACTTCCTCCAGCGATTATTTAGCGGGTCCGTTCGATGATTTATTATCTATTAGGTGTTTTTTCCTTTAAATGTAAATTGTAAAAAATTGCACAGGTAGTTTTTTTCTATTTCCACAAGCAAAAATTTTCAGCAAAAAAATTTTTAATGGTATTCTATTTATTCATATTTCTATGTATTTGCTGCACAAATATTCGCTTCAATTACGCACAAATATATGAAAAGTGTGAATGTTTTTTTTTTTTCAGTTGAATGAATGTGTGGTGCCTTCGCTTTTAAACTGAAAATTTAGTCATTTCTGCATTACTATGAAAATATTTATTGGTGCATCTATCTTGCATGATTCGCTGTAATGTTTTCTATTATCGATAAATTTTTCGCAAAAAAAAAGTTTGTTTATTTACTACATGAGATGTTTACAAATTTTTATGATTTGTTATGGTGGACACCTCTTCAGATTTGGGGGGAGAAGGGGAGGGGAGGAATAGGGGATGAGATGGGATGACAGGAGGATAACATATAACAAGGTTGGCTTTTCTGCTTTTTTGTGGCTGTTCACGGTACCGTTTCGTTTATTATGCAAATATCATAGAAGATATGGATGCGCATATCTTAGAAAATTGTGTTGCGATAATGCACACCCTCTCTTTGTTTTAAAGTGGCGTTTGAAAACGTTTTTGAAAAAGTCGTTAAGTTCGATCAAGCAGGGTGCGCTGCACCATAAGAGTACTACATGACATAGAATAAATCCGTCGTTGTTTACGTCCCATGATCTTCCTGGGAAGTGGCTCATGGGGGTCTTTCATTGTCACAAATAATTTTTCCCGATTTTCGCGAGGCATGACAGCGCTGAAAAGCTTGTCAGCTGGATGTCGTCATTTTCAGGGCTTAGGTGGCCAAGGGGTGTTGGGAGGAAGGGCTTGGTTGAGTTGGAATTGCTTGTCCCACAACTTGAGGAGAGGATTGGGGGATTTGGGAGAGGGAGCTTAACGTGGCTCTCTTCGATATTCGAGGTACTCATATAAAGAGGAATGGGTAAACTGCCCGAGACGAAAAGCTTAACCAAGATCGTCTTACTAAGGTCGTTTTTGTTGTATGCAATGCGGCAGCAGGAAGTGTGTGATTCCTGTTGCCGCACTGTATGGAACAAACGAGCTTCCAGATGTGACCCATGGAAGATTGTGGCAATAAAATCGTCCACAGCAAATTCACTACTCGAAACAGTTGTTCATTGGCCATTCCGCAAACGTAAATTTATGAAATATTGTGTTAGCTGACCTTATTGCTGCTAGTGAGCGGTTTTCTAGGGTTTTATTTTGGTATCACAAACACCTTCAATAAACTTCATTGCCTATAGAATCCTGGTAACGCATTAGAAATGCTTCAGATCGCTACTCAGCACTGAACGCCTCATAAAATACTGCTTCATAAAAGTGTTGGCCAAATTGCTCGATCCAGAGTTCTGTCGAATGTCACCGGAAAATTTATCGACGACTTTGAAAAGTGAAACATCGCACGGCCGGTACATATTTTCGCCACCCATTCGGCTAGTTTCGACAGCAATGAATCGATATGAGCAATCAGACACATGCATCACGCCTTCAGTGAGACGATTCACCTTTCTGTTTAACGTGTAGGTAAGGAGGCTATTTATTGCATTCACTCGATTTCTATTGCTCGTTCATTATGGATGATTGTTGAGTATAACTGCGTCTTGATCACTTATTGAATATGGATAATGATGTCTTTATAAATGGCATAAATCAAACGATAAAAACCAGTTTTATATTTGGAAGTTGAATATTATTTTTGCTGAGGTTTCAGTGATACATTTTTGACAATATCGTCCAATATTAAGTCGTATGGAACGCTTACTTTAGGTGTTAAAATTTACCCGCAAAACTTTTATGGTTCACATAAAAAACAGAGTGATTATTCCTGCTGATCTAGTGTTGCACAAGTTTACCGAAACTTTTCACACAGCTCATTTCCCCCTCTTCCTCCATCCTCCTTTCACTGCCCATCCTTTCCCTCTCACTCTTTTAACTCCCGCTGCATCGTTCACACCGCCTCTTCTCCTCTTCATCATCATCATTTTAGTGTTAAAGGTCAATGGTCAACGTTTAAAGCATACGAAATGATTTCAAGATTAATGATTTCTTCTCATATTGATTGACGAGAAACGTGTAAAGTGTTTTTTTTTTTTTTTTTTTTTGCAGAGAACGCACCAATCGAAATGAATTTCAACGTAATTCTATATTTGGTATGAAATTTTCCGTCAAAGTTTTTAAAATAATTAATTAAGAGATGATTTATATCAACAAAAATAAATAAATAAATAAACGATGGTTTCGTTCATCACTGAGCTTTGCAAAATGCTAGATGCATTTTGAGCTGTATCGTATGCGTTTTAAAAGCTATAAGCATGCTAAATTTGGTGGTCACGCTGTTTAAATGTTTATTAGATTTACTGCATTTCCACAAGAATGTATTAGGAGTTTTTGTTACGTATTGCATGTTTCCCTGTCCATTATCGTCCTCGCATTAACAATACTCCTGACCACTGAACTAGGTTGAATAATTTAGAAACAATAGTCTGCAGGACGTGGATGTGGTGATAAGTTTTGCAATGATAGCTTCGCAACTATCAAGTTTCACTTGCAAATAAAAGAGGCCAGTTCGGGCTGTTGCTTACTCACGGCATCTTCTTCATCCCCCCTCCACCTCCCCCCACCCCCCCCTCCCCCACCCTCCATCTTATGATAACTGAAATATTCATTTCAGAGGAAGCAATTTCAGATGTTCTTGTTGATTGTCGAGAGCTCTTCAAAAAATTTAATGTTTTCAAAATTTCAGATTCTAATTATATTTGTTTTCAACAGCACTTCAGCGGCTGTTTTCACCACGCATGGTAAGATCTTTGCGTAAGTTTTTTATGAAGTAGTATCATTGTCACTATCGCTTTTCCCACCTAAGGAAGAGGGTTGTTGATATTAGCGAAGGAAAAATCAATTCCTGTATCTGTTGGCTACCATAAAAACATCTTTTGCATTAGTCAACATGTTAGATTTTCAAAAAAAGCTTTTGTGGAAAATGGTTGTTGTTTAAATTTATTGTTCACGTTTTCTCCGAAATGCTATATTAAATGGTCAGCTGTCTTAGAATGAGGAATATTTTTTCTATGAGAAATTGTAGAGATTAATGTAATCTCTAATCTAGATTACGTGTTGATCTGAAAGTATTGGGGTAGGTAATACTTCATCAGGGAAAATTTCTGGGCAAAGTTTACCCAAAAAGGAATTTTGAAAATTTATCAAATCCTTTAGCACGTTTATTCTGTTAGAAGTGTTTTTCGTGTGGTTTTTGTCTAATAATTCAACTGTTTTTTGGTTTTAATCTTAAAGAGTTTGCATCATTAGGTCACTTATCATTATTTCCATAATGTTATTATGAGATTGCAGAGAAACTCGATGTGAAAGATCCATGCAAAGTGGCATGCCCAAAGAAGGATTTTATACGATGTAATGCTGAAAAGGATAAAGTTTTTCCTAGATGGAATATTCGATGTGAAACGAGACTTTAATCAGATCAACGAGCAATTTATCATTTATTTTTTCTCGTTTCAGATATCCTCATTTCTCATTTATTTCTCGTTTCACAATTCTCTCAATTGACATTTATTAATAAATGTAATAAATTTCTATAATCGATCTCTCTACATACATTGCGATGAATGTTTTGATTAATATATGAACCATTTCTGCAAAGATAAAGCTTTTTTTTTAAATGAAAACGAGGATATTGCTTGATAACGGGGAGTTGGTGAGAGTCATCCTAATGGAGACAGAAGATAGAGACGAAAATGAAAATTGCGACAACTATAAAGCGAAAACGGAGAATGAAATGAGAAGAATGGCAGATTTAAAACATGTTATTTAGCACGTCAAATATGAATTTAAAATGCTATACGTTCGATCAGTCGAGCAATAAACTATCAAATTGTACACCTACTATAAGTATTTGAAGTTATTTGTGAGCATTTATATATTTCAAATATTCAATTTATTAAAAGTTTTCAATTTATTTGTTTGTAATTATTGGTTATGTGCATCATTTTCTTCATTTTCAGCGAAAATTTTTAAAAAATATTTGCATAGTTTGTTTTTCTCCTTAAGTAGTTTCCTTAGTGACCGCCCACAACGTTGTGGGAACGTGCGGATGGGATGAAGTGTGATGTGCTGTGTAATGTTTTCAATACCGACAATGCCATTCAATTGGCTAATGGAAACTAGCTTCTCCCTCTCACATTCTCCTTATATTTTCTTTAATCATTAGATCAATGTCTATCAATAGCTTTTATTTCTATAGAAATATCTGACGAAAAATTTACTTTCGATGTTGTGTCCATGATTTTTATAAAAATATTTCTTTTCACATTCGTTAATCTTGAGGGTAGTACGCATATAATATCGAGCATTAATCCTGAGTATTTCTTGATTGTTTGTAGCTCTGAAAAAATTTTTTTAGTGTGAAAAAATTTAAAAAAAAATCTTTTAAAAAATTTTAAAAATTACATCCTTCAATTTAATTATGATTCAAAAAGGAAATAAGCAAATAATTAAACGAACAAGTAAGAGGTATCAACAAAACTTGAGATAGTTTGATGGTAATTATGCTCATATTGCCTGCATTTGTCGACTACTGTATGCTTGTCTCATCGAATTTAGAATGTCTTCATAGTCTTCTCATGACCGTTCAATCCCATCTGCATTCATATTTCAGTTGGTAAGGAAATAAAGTGGGCACATGTGAGGCGCAACTCTACGAGTAGTAGACCAGCTGACTATACACATTAAATATTCAAAAAAGTCTTCTACTAGGCATTCGTTCCTTCAGTCAGCTGTTGCTTCTATAAAATTCTCAAAAAACTTGCCTCTACATCAAATATTCTGTAAATGTTTTGCAAGCATTATCGTGCATATTCCAGCCATTCAAACATTTCAACTATCAGCAATCCTCCAGAAATGGGGCAGTTGAAATGAAAAAAAATAGCGACACTAAAGAGTGATTATACTCATCAAAATGCACAACTTTAGGCTCAATGGCTCGAGAATCGAAAAATCAATACGAGTAGCAGAAAAATACATTTGGAAACTAGAATATTTTTTTCCGAAAATATCTTTCTTGTCTCAAAATTTATAGTCGTCTTAAAGACTAGAAACTGCACGTATAGTAAGCTTCGCTACTATATAGAATTGTAATTTAACCTGAGAGTATAAAAAGATACACTGTTTCATGTCGCTATGATCAATCAACTTGATCAGTCAGAATTTTTTCAGCAAAGTACAAACATGAAATGCAACACATTAGACTTTCATAGCACACGCTAGAAAGGCTAAAAATGCATTCTCTCTCTCTCTC
>JAAVTS010001867.1:6105-25087 GCA_022845575.1 Baylisascaris ailuri
GGTTTTTTAGGCGCCAATCTAGAGTACACATTCCCCTAATATGTGCAAATTCAAATTATTTAACATAAACTTACATATGTATGAGGCAGGAACATGAAAAGGTTGAGAACTCGATGCCAAATAAAAAAAATGTATTTGTGCAGAAACTGAGAGGAGCAGACATCAATCGCTAAACATGAATGATCAACGACTCTCACCTCTAGAAGTCCGTCGTAATGGGTTGGCTTCTGAAATTGTCCCTCCTCCTTTGCGGTGCCCCATGGATTTGCGCCACTACCCCAACTGAAATAGTCATTGGCAATGAAACATTCCCTCTGGAATAACAAATATTAATAAATAGGATGAACGTCAAATGAATTCAATAAGCACCCTAAAACATGAGTGCCCACTTCAAAAAATTCCTCCTGTTCAAAAGATCCATGTAAAATTTACAGACGAAAAATCGCGCCTAAAAAAGAATATAGAAAAACCGCAACTGAATCTACTCGAATCTTCTTCGTCGGATTTATAATTGCGCCGAAGAAGCTTTTAAGTGCGACTGTACCTATTAATTCTGATTGCTTGGTGAAAGCAACTGAACAGATACCTGAGAAGATTGAGCACGACGATGCCTTCAATGTTGGGAAGTTCGATCACCTTGCCGTCCACCTCAAGCTCGATGCGTTTCCAAAGATCTTTGCAAGTGCGCTCGAAAAATGCCTTTTGCAGACCTATTTTTACGTATTGAGTTTTATTGAACAGTCGAGAGCTGAATTTCTCTGGATTTGCGTCACGCTGAAAGCATGCTTGTTGGAACATGAAAACTTCCACAAACGCTGTCCTGCATCCTATATCTGCTGCGTTACTAACAAAGATTTATAAAAATGCTATAATTCGATAACCCATATCAGTCGTTGTTGTCTCTATGCAAGAACGACGAATAATTCCTCTCAAAGGCCTCAAGAAATAATCCTTCAATGCCTTACAGCTGACTTATGCAAATACCTTGAAGAAATTAATGGAAAATGCGACAGGAAGGCTGTTCAATATGAGCTTTTATGTTTCAGCCTATTAAGCAATCGGCTATCTCGAAGTTACGAAATGACATAAAAACTAATGATGTGCTCCATTTCTGATCTAATCAATCGTACAGTGTATCAGTCAAGAAAGCGCATCTATCTCGCATACAAATGATATAGAGGCAATTTGACATGCAAATTTTTCAACACTATGACGTTTCAATCTATAGAATTACTCATAGAAAATTTACTCGATCGTGAGGAATTTAGAAGTATGAGGATAGCCTATGCGGTGATTATACTCATTCAACCTCATCAACACTGCCTATGTGGATAACATATAAAGGCGACATGCACAACAACATATAAAAATGTCTAAGTCATTGCGAGACTCCTTCGCAAAAAAAAAAAACTGCAAAACTGCACAATAAACTTTTCTGCCTTTCCTGAAAACATATAGTGCGAAAACAGATGTGCTTCCCCACCTCATTCCTCCCCCCCCCCCCTCCTCTTCCACATAAAAATGCATCTGCATTGGTGGATGTAGAGGTGATGTAATCTAAGTACACAGATACCTTACAATAGGGAAAGGAATACGAAAAGAAAAGACCTTATTGTGAAATTGGAGACAGACATCGGCGTCTATGCCTATACCGAAGTAATTGTTCATAATGATCATTGATGTTTGATCCTCGGGATTGCTCATCATCTGCTCGGTCTCAGGACTCGGTTCAACGCCTGACGTTGTTGGTGGTTGTGATCGTTCCTCTTCGTGAAAAACTACCGCCCAACTGCAACAAATCACTAATTGAAACACATTTAAGAATATAAATAAAATGTAGAAAACCGAGAAAATATAGTACTTAAAAAAGAGAAAAACACATCGAACTACATTCGACAAAGAGTGGGATGAAGGGCCAAAAACAAATAACTGTAATAAATATACAGGAGAAAAATCAGAAAGGATGAATGAGTAAGGATTTTAGGCAGCATCAATTGTAAGTGAGCTATCCGTTTCATCCACTTATAGCCCATCACCAAATAAATGCCTGAAGGGAGTGTCGTTTATGCTCACCGATCGAGACGCACTTCCTCTGCTTCAATAACGTCTTTGAGAATGTCGAGTGGATTCTCCTCACCCGTGTAGCCGCCACCCCATCGTAATACTCTCGATAAATCATTGCCCGTACCCAACGGAACGATACCACATGGTGGTGAAAAACATGCCGCATCCTTAACAAAACAGATGATTGCTTCTAAATTGAACATCACATAAATCCAAAGAGTATATCAAGAAAATTAGAATAAACATTCGCAAATTCAAACTTTTCATTAACTTTCAAAAAGAAGAGGGCGCTGGTAAGATTCTATGAAGTAATACCTGTTTCCTTTTAAAAAATTGGCAAACTGCAATTGCAAGATACAACTCTTTTAGAATTGCTAAATGAATTTATAACTGAAGAAAGGATGTGTTATTCATAAGGAATTCTTCTTGTGATGAGTTGTTTTTAAATAAGAAATTGATGAAAAAAAGAATGGGCCATCTAACGATGATTGCACATTACCTAGGAGGGTTTACTCGAAGTTTTCTGGGTAACACGTTTTAAACGTGTTGACATAGGATTATGCTGTCGAATAGCCACGAAAGAAAAGGTGGAAAACAGCCACACAACAATACTTAAATTCAAAGAAATGAAAATCTTTCAAACGATACATCTCGGCAATGAATTTAAGCAAGCTGCATACCGTTCAACGTTAATGCGAGCATAGAAATTAACGAAAACATTAAGTAATACCAAGCATCACACCTGTTTTGCAATATCCAAACATTGGAGTACCCATCCAATTGTACCATCGCCTCCACAAGCCAGGATTTTATATTTTGGAATATTTCGAAATACATACAATCTGAAATGTGAATAAAAAGCAATCCAGCAATCGGTTGTCAATAAAATCGCCAACAATCACACCCTCATTCAGCAGCGACCCGTGAAAACGATATAAAGAGAACGCAAGATTCTATTTAGAAAGGATACGAGCAACATCTGATATCTCGATCTGTAGTGACGTAGGGGCAATACCTTGTTGGCATATCTTCGTTTGTTCATCAGTGAGAACATATTTTCTGCATTCGGATACAATTAAACCATATGTTTTTAAAACGAGACTGACAAAAAAATGAAAACAGCCATTGACCTGCCCCTACTCTCCTCCCACTCCGAATGTTGGTTTTTTATTTCGTATTCATGGATGCCAGGATGCCGCCACAATAAAAATCGGAAATATTTAAGTAGAGCAAAACTAATAAGAGGGCATTAGAAAGAAAAGACAATGAAGGATTTGATCAGATCGTAATGTCAAGGCAGAAAAGTGCTAGCGCAATTGGACAATATATCTCGACTATCATTGCACATAACAGTTTCACTCTACCAACAATGCCGCACAACCGTCCCATGTAATTCCTATAAACTGCATAATCAAGTTTACTTCATCAGTATTAGGCTCCACATTGGCCCCATTCCACATAAGGGTGATTTGCAGTATCCATGTCAAGGATTATCAACCGAAAAAATATGGACGAATTCAGAGTTTCAAATTTGCCTTTCCCCTTTTTATAACACAATGAAAGGTGAATCACATATCCAATTAGCCAATAACAATATTTGTGAAAAACATAATAAAATGCTACAAAACATGATAATGACCGCCAATATTACACAATGGAGATCGGAAAAAAGAGAGAAAATTGAAGGAGAGAAGATAAACTTAGAATGTACCCAACAAGCGGTCCTCCTTTAACCACGTCAAATACTTGGAAGGGATTGAGAAGACGTCGGAATGCCTTGATGAGCTCACCACCTTGACAGCCACCGCTTTTTACATTGACCAGCACTAACAATGGTTCACACTCCGGATAGAGCATATGTGGCTGAAACAATACTTCCATCGTGCTCGTTCAATACGATTCATGTTATGCCCGTGCTTAATATTTCAGCCATTGTACATATTCCACACTTAGGGAACAAATATGGGTTTAAATGTGGTAAATTTATATCAACTGCAGCTTAAAAATTCAGCTTGAATCATCTGTGCGTAATTGTAAGGGTACAAATATGCCGAGGAATGGAAGATGCCGCAAGGAAAAGCGGCCGATCGACAACCGTTGAAACTCTTGAAAATATTTAAAGAAAAAGAAGCGCCAACAGGCGTAGGAAAAGAAAGCAACAAAAAAAAATCGAGCCATCACCACTGATGGGACCTTCATCTCTCTTGGAAAAAATTTTTCCTATTCCTGAACACACGGTTCATCGAAGTCATAAAAACTCTGAAATATATGAAGGGAAACTGCCAAAACTAGAGAAACCACAAAAAAAACGAATGACTAAAGTTGAATGACCAACTTGAACATTTGGAAGACATAAAACAATGAGCTTCTTTTCTTCATAGACAGCATTCTGAAGGCGTTGCACAGCCGCAGTTGCTGCTTTGGCCGTATTGAACGTTATCACTAATGATCCGTACTCGAAATAGATTGGCCCGATTGCCGTGAATGGCTTCTCTAAAATTTAACAACAAGTGCCTCCAAATTTTTGTCAACTTCAAAACTACATCTCCAAATTTTTGTCAACTTCAAAACTACATTGGCTACCCCCTCCCCCTCTACCAACCTTTGATAGCCTGACTGAGAGCTTCTCCCATTGAAAGAAGTACCTCAAGCAAAAACGGGAGGCGTTCAAAGATAGTATTATAATAACAAAATCCATTCGACACTTAACATCGCAATCAATGATTTTTGAAAAAATTTTATACTTTTTGTCAGAAAAAGTGTGAAACCACGCTGTTTGCAATCATTATAAAATTGGTCATCCAATCGAAGACATTATTTTTAACTCATTTTCTCAAAAAATCGGTCAATAACTGCTAATAATTGCAGCTTACTTTGAACTGCAATGATATTTGATATGATCATTTAAAAATTATAAAAGTAAACTTCAGGAACTCGAAAAGTAAAAACCTTTTGCGCCTAGCAATCGTAATAATATCCTTTCATATTGACGTTGTGCCAATGATACCGGTAAATTTCCAACAAAAACAGCATGGTCGTGTGGATCCTCTTTCTCTTGCACATAAAATCGTACCACATGATAACGACGAAGTGAATCCTTAAATTCAGCAGCGAATTTCATTTAATGATCGAACGATTTCAAATGAGAAAAAACAACGAAAATTATGGGACTATTTAGATATTCACGTCTACATACCCTACCTAATGAGAAAATAATCCTGTAATATATGACGAGGTATCGATTATACTTAATAAAAGTTTGCGAACGCAAGAAATTCTAAATTGCAATTCTCAATCACCGACCATCCTTTTGCTGACCTTAATCCACCTCTTTTCCCTCCCCCTAAGCCACATCTCTGAAAAATTTCTGCATATGTCACCAAGTACAAAAATATGAAACAACTATCACTTCAAGATCATCGATTTGCAAGAAGGTTCACAGTTTTAGTTATATAAGAGTATTTAATCGCAGACTAATGCTAACAGTAGAACAAAAAATACCACAGTTTACCTAGATATAAACGACGAGATAACCTCAACGTTACGAATATTTTCCTCCATAAGTCTAGTCCCCTTACTATATTATTTGTATAGTTCCGGTAATCAAGTTTTTTTTTGGCTTATCGGCACATTAAAACAATGCATTAAAATGTTCTAATAAGCTGAAATTCCCTTTAAAATATACCTTAACGAATAAATAGTCTTTCATAGTGCTTTAATAAAATATTTATGTTTGATGAATTATTAGAAATATAAATCAGTAGAAATTATTGGAATCATTAGAATTCTAATCAAATTGAAATTAGTACAAATATAAATTTAAATACTTAATAGAATATCTAATGATCCTAAATTTTAGCTTAAATGGATAATAATTTTTGCTCCAGCACATTTATTTATCTGCCAACGAAAACAATTGAACTAGACATGTGGACCACTCACCTTTCTAAGATTTCTCACCAATTGTAACATATTTTCTTGTGGATTAGCGGTTCGTTCGGCGACACCCCTATCAAGTGAAACTTCAATGAGATTGTAGCGATTGGCGGTTGATCGTTCGAGGCCAAATCGATCGAGTGCCTCTGCTATTGCATCTTGTACTAGTGTTTCCTTTGTGACTGTCAACGTACAGAATGTCACCGGCACCCTGTATAAACACTGATTGGTAAACCAATCAAACTAATCAACAATCAATAAAAATGATTCGATATGTCAGGCCTAGGGTCATTGATATTCCATTTAAGAACATGCGATATGGATTTGGATCACAAAGTCGTATAATTCTACACTTGAACAATACCTACGCTGATCATGCACTTGAATAGAGCAACTGCGCACAACTACAGATTTCAGATTGCTCTAACTGGTTGCAACAAACAATTTGGTGAAATGGACTGCAAGTCCAACGAGCAGTTTCAGAAAAATGTAATTTCTTACTCTGATATTCGCATCACTTGTCGAAATATAAAAATTTAATTAAAAAATAATATATAAAAAAGGTCAGCAGACAAACGTCATTATTGAAGCAGCAGATGAAAATATTTGCCTCTCCTCTGCACTCCTCTACTTTAAGTATTTCATCGTGTACGTATTAACGTTCTCAAATGAATCCAGTAATCAATAAACAAAAAGAATTCAACTTCAAAGAAATAAAGCATTGGTGAGGATATTTCTTGAATGATAGTTGAAATCTATTAAAGTAAAGTATGTGGGCGTCAAAGTTGACGTTTTGTCATATTTAGAGTAAACTTGGAGATGTGGCTAACATCAATTACGCACTGCTTGTGTGTCACATTTCCTGCCACTAGTAATAAACCGATTAGCTAGTTAAAGATTAGAAAATAGTTTTAAAGAACACCTCAGCCAACCGCCGTAGAGTTTTACAATTGCTTTTTCTGGATCATCTTTAAATCTGAGAAAGATTTGCGCTCGTCGTCCTTCTGGTCGTTTCACATTGCGCAATGGTACTGGATCTTCCAAGAGTTCCTCTTCACCACCTAAATACTCTCATCGAGGTATTACTTTCGGTGTATAGTATGAACATCTTTGTTTCGAAAATTAACATAAGTTGCAATAAGGTTGCGGTTCATCATAATCACCAATAATGACTCCCAAAAACATTGAAACGATTGCCTCACTAGAATTGTTTGCAGCTCTAAACCTTATACAGCGTTTCACATCTCTACGGTCTATTCAGAGGACACGAAACTCACACGAGTACAAAAACCCTTTCATATCACCTAAGAAAATATTACGCAATAATAGAGGCAAAAATGAAATGTCGCAAATTCAATCGAATACAATCAGTTCTATTGCAGAACATACCAGAAACGTTATCAGGCCCAACCTATTCCAGGACCTCAACCTATTAATTAACCTAAGATAAGATACGAGCAATATCACATAAAGATTACGAAATAGTTTTAAGGAATTTGAAATGTTACGGAAAATTTCAACGACAGTCAACTTACTGTCGTTGAGCACTTGCGTCACATAATATGATTCCGGATTGTCTGTTATATGGAACCTTCTAAGCGCTGTATCCTGCAATATTTATTTCCATTTCACTTCGGTTTTCATTTCTTCAGGCCAAATATTCACTTTAAGCAATCATGAACAGAAAATAGTTCTTTAGAAGCACTACGAAGCAGGAAATGAATAAAAGAACCAAATCATACGTCCATCCCTCACTAATCTATTTTCTGTCAATAAAATAAAAAGTCGTATTGTTAGCATGAAGATTCAACGAAGTAACAGCACTAGTGCCTATCCATCATCGATAATTTCGCGTTAATATACAACTTTAAGAGATATGAAACAAAAAACTTATCACATAAAAACTTTCATCCAGAGTGAGGGAAGTTTCATTGTTACGACTCAAAGCCACCCATTTTATCCATCCACTTTATAGCTGCGTTCGGAAGATGAAAATTTTATGACGAATTGTCGAACAATGCCTAACAATACCACCATAACATTCCACTTCCAATCGACGAAAGGAAGCAATGTAGATTTGACTATACCGAAATGATTCCTTTCCTTACAACCCCTATACACATACAACCTCGTTGTGTTGGTTGGAATTTCAACGAAAATGTGACCGAAAAGTAAAAGAATCCTATCCAGCATATTCTGGTGCCACTATCGCAAAATCAGATGATTTCCGATCCATACAACATATAAGTGAACGTTGGTATGCACTAAAATAGGTAAGCAAGAGTCACTAACACGAATGAGTTGCACAGAGGCTGTCTTTGGAACACTGGCAGTGCGAAAAACTTGATTCCTGAGCGAATTGTTGCCATCATAGATACGCAGTATCTCTGAGTCTTCCTTTTCTTTGGGATCTTCGGCCGATGTCGATGATGCATCATCTGGTTGTACTCGTGATGGTGATGACACTGAAACATATGTTCACTATACAGTTGGACTGCGAAAAAAGAGAGGATTTCTACATAGAAGCACCCTGAACGAAGCAGAGAATTCCAACTGGAATGCGAAAAACAGCGCTTTCTTCGTTTTTCATATGCAGCATATAAAGAATTTCTCTTCACTCTGCAATCCCTACATAAATTACAAGAATTCACCAACAGAACTCAATGACTGCAGTGGTAAAAAAAAAGCAAATATTTTCAATTTTACCCTTTTCAGAAAGAAAGTCAGGGAAACACCAAAAATAAAATATGAAAAGGATTTCAAGATGAGTGAGGAATATTGGACACAATCCCTAATCAACAAACCATCAGTGAATCGAATGCAGAAAAAAACCAGAAATTACAATAAAAATTGGAGAATTTTTATGGCTAAAGAACAGAATAACGACTCGAATACTTCCGATAGTTTGTCAATGAAAAAAAACGAAAGAAATTCATTTAATTCTGACTTTTCTAACCCTCAGTCACACAAAGGAGGAAAGGTTTTGAATCACTTGGAATGTCAGCGTATACCAAAAATAAAGGTGTTTCTCCAGGTGCAAATGCCCAGATGCATCACTGCATTTATTTTTCAGCACTACCATACGAACCTGTTGAACTTTTTTCAAACCCACTGAGCATATAAATTTGCATATTGAAAGCGTACTTCAAATCCCCTTAACCGCCTATTTCAATTACCAATCATTTTCAGTACTCACATAACACGAAATTAAATTAACGCACAATGATAGCTGTTTTTTATATTTATTAAAACTTTAACCATTAGAAACTAAAATAAGTTTGAACAAAAAAAAAAGTTTTGAACGTGAAAACGCTAAATAATAGATTGACAGCATCCTACATTTTACACATCGACTAGTTTAAGCAGTTTTAAAAGTTACACAAGTTAGTCAATGTTTTAATACGGAATACATTCATTAAAGAGAATATTAGAGTAGTATATAGTTTTTGCTAAAATGGTTCTTTGATAGTTGAAAATTCTCCCCAATGAAAAATGTTAAAAGCATTTTGATGGGAAATGCAAATGCAATAGATGCAACTCGAGTTTGTGGAACGATGAAAGACGCTAAAAGCTTTTTCCCCAATTTCCGTCCACCATACATATGCAATGTCCTCCATTTTATAGAAATAAAACGTGCACAGATGGGAATGTACCTTTTCCCCTCGATTAATTCACATTGACAATCAAACTCTGCGAACGTCTATAACCGCTAAATACAGCGTTTTTTTTTTTTTTTTTAAAAAAAATGTACTAATCAAATAGACTAACTGAATGCTTTCACCCATTAACATCAAACAATCTAACATTATTCCATAAAGAACTACTCCTCCATCGAAATGGACAAATAAACGTCATCGTTATCATGCAACCATCCTTAAAAATGGTCGATTCATCAGCTTATCAAGTCGGCAAAAACCGGGTATGCAACATACTCAATGCGTATATTACTCTACGGCGGCCTTTCAAATTTTCATGGACTCTCAGTTTCAATGTAACTATTGCTCGACAAGGAATAAATTCGAGTTCGAGTTTCTTCAGCTCTTAGCAATCTTTATGGGCAAGAGATATGGAGATAAAACTCTATCATATAATCGAATGGTATGGAATATGATTTAATATGAGAACACAATCCGGTTAGATTCAACGATAAAATCAACAGGCAAAACTCGTTCATAACACATCCCAATTAGAAAAAGCAATCAAATGTGAGCATCTCTGATCAGAGGAAATGGAATTATAAAGCGATTGGTTAATAAAAAAAGGTGTTCTTTTGATAGGTAAAATATCGCAGTTCGAATATTCCTGCAACTGCACCAAATTCATCGCCAAATTATTTTTTTAAAACATGCTTAAAGGGGAGTTAAATTAAAAGACGAGAATGCACCAACGATTTTGGTTCGATGTGTCGATGTGTGATGATGCATGAATGTTGAGCAACTGTTCCATTGGGAGTTCGGTGCGTGGAATTGTCAGGCAATTTGGTGGCAGCATAATCTTACGAAGTGAACCAAAGTCGCATTCAGGCGACATCTGACGGTAACATATCGCGTGCGCCTCAAATATAATAACTTAATAATATTCATTTAGGTATAAATAGAATATATCTAATCGTATGCACCTGTAAAGTTGTTTATTATTACTCTAAGGTAGCTGCAAGCCAGATTTTCTTGTTGTTCATGCGCATATATTTTTGTTAAGTTTTCCCATTTCGAGACGTTGAAACAAATAAATAAATAAATAAAAACTTGCCCTTTAAACATAGGCAGTAAATCAAACTTTAGGATATTGGTATTCATATAAGTGAACGAAATTTGAAGTGCCAAACGAAATCTTCTAACAAACATGCATCACTTGACGGTACTTATAGATTCTAACTGTAAGTAAGAAGCATCGGATATTGTTATAGAGTTATATTCAGTAAGCACACGTGCAATATTCAGTAAAACGCTCTACGAAATTCTCCCCATCTCCGAAATATCATGAAATATGAAAGCTCATTTGCTACTCATAGAGGGAATGAGGTTTTGACTCAAATTCTCCTAGGGAATAATTTCGGATCAAATCACTCCGTTTCTTCCTTCTGGGCAAATTCGGCATACCCACTCATCTTAATGAGCACAGAAATAAAATCAAAACAAGCGTCATCTAAAAACGCAGGTGCACATTGGAAGTTTATTTTGGAATATGGTACAATAAGATACCGTTGCAGAGCACCAGCCACAACGCATACCGGCAAGACATTCATAGGATGAACAATTCTTCTTGCAAACCACACACTTGGAATCACGTGGCAGGTTTCCCTCTCGCATATGATGGTGTTGTACTTGCATACTCTGAAATGTACATCATTGAAATGATTATTGAATATGCTTTAAAGAAATGGTTCGAAGGAAAAGACGAATTGAGTGCAATCTCACCGAGTGGAGGGAATGGTAGAAGGAGATAGCAGAGGGAAAAGACAAAGAAAAGGTGTGAGAGTGGATCAAATAAGCGACTGTATTATAGCTGTGTTCACCTGGATCATATTTGTATTCATATTAATCATTTGCCGACACTAACCAGCGACATATCTTGTCCTATACAAATATCAACAAACACAAATGAGGAAGTATTTTCACTATAAAAAGCACATTATTCTATAAGATTCTTTTTGAGTACAACTTTTTTTAGCACTCAAATTATTAACTAATAGCAATTTTATCGCATTATGACGTGCTGCCGAGAAGTAATATGCCGCATCATCTAAGAACTGCAGTCCATCGAATTAATCAACCAATAGCATCAATAAAACACTACAAATAAACAATCAAACAGGTAATCATAAATCTAATAAAATTCAAATAAAAAACTGTTGTTGAGACGATTATGAACAGTAAAAGATGAGGATAGTATCCGGATGAGATAGGCAACAAATGACTAAACAAACCTTGTCTAAACTGGGCACATAGGTGGCTGCCTCTTTGCAATCACTTACTGCTAAATCCTGGCAATCAACGTGAACGTAATATTCGCATACTGAAAAAAAAAGAAGAAAGAAAACAGTTGATAAAGATGGGAATTTCAGAAGCATTCAATTATTGACTGCAAACAAACTTCACCGCGAATCGAATTCATTGCTCAATTAAAATTCATTTTGATTCGAAGAAATTATTAGTAATGAAGAATAGAAATTTGCTAAAGTTTCAAAGGAATTACGCATTCAGGTATCGATCAATTAATACAGAAAAGTTAAGTTCAATAAGCGACGTACCTTCACACTCAACGGTTAGTGTATCGTCGGTCCGTTTGCGACAAACACAACAAAATCGTCGTTTTATATGCGACGGCTCCGACCATGTATGTGCGACTGGATTCTGAAATGCAAACCTCTTCGACTTTCGATGAATTTAATTAACTATAGAGCCCGTAAATAAAGGAAAGTAAAGTGGAATAATATGCTACAATAAGCGTGCATGTAAAACATTGTGCAGAGAAGAACGAGAAAGAGGCCTAGACCTCTTATCAATGAATGTTGGGCGCTCGTTTAGAAAATAAAGAACTGAGTGCTATGCAAAGAGAAACGGCCCTACTCTATTCTTTGACACTTATTTCGGGAAGTCCCAGTAGTATTGTGACCCAATTTCCTATCTCCAGCCCACCACCTAGTTTCCATGCGGATTTTTTGCTTTGATGGAACAATAGAAGCCGGTATGTGAGATAGCACCCGAAATTTGAATTGAAGTGGCAATCCGCTAACGGCAGCCTTTCGGTATGTGCAAAATGAACTCCACTCCTGTTTAAAGATGATACTAATGGAAAAAGTTGGCAACATAGGGACAAGCTTACAACCCCCCCCCCCTTCATCTTGTTAGACAGCCACATACGCCCCAAGGACCGAAAATGGGTGGAGATTTGCGTTGCAAGAATGTGCCACTATGGTCAACAACAATTGGTAGTCTTACGACTGTGTAACGGTCAATACACATAAAATCTTCCGCATCACTGCACTATCAGTGACATGAAAAAATTATTAATAACAACAATCACATTTCCAGCATTTAAAATAACAACACTCAGGCTCAATGTTTTTTGGCGCAAATGTCAGATTCCTGGATAGCGAGAAAAAGCTCACTATTGAGGCTAATCGTAATCTATTTCAAATGACTACATTAAGCTGCTATCGTGCATTAAAATATTCGACATTTTCAATGCTTTAAGAATGGGAAAATATAGAAACTCACTTTGATTAGTTGTAATGCAACACCACTACAATATGACACAACTGTCTTTAGACATCGATCGTGGCAGACGAAATTACACACTGAAAATCAACTTTTGATGAACATCACATCAATAGTGCAGCCCTATTATTATCATCTTTAAAAACTTCTTATATTTTGCCAAATTACGGGAATGAATTAATTCGACAAGAATAAGTGGGAGTACATTTCTGGAAAACATTCAACTTCCGATCATAATTTAAAGCAAAGAGAAAATATAAGGAAGAGAGTTGTTTAAAATGGAGAATTGCACTCAAAGGTTTGAGGTATGATAAGCGCGTTTGCTTTATCGCAACGACCAACCGCTTTCATAATCTATCAAAGGAAATAAAATAAAATAAGCGCAAAACAATGGCTTCATATTTAAATGGATTCAACAGCGCATAAATTCTTCCATTAAAAGATTCGTTATGTGCGACTCGATTGTTGTGTGGGCAACTCCGTGCAAGATTGGTGCATCAGCGTGAAATACGGTATAGGAGATGACCCTATGGCGTCCACAATATCCACCGAATTTCGTAATTTCAGCTTCTTCAGTTTCTGGAGTTCACGAATTGGAACTACCAAATGGTCAATAATCACATAAATAGGTGTGCCATGATGCGTCTTGCAAATGAGAAATTTTACAAAGGTTACAGAAATGGAATGTTTTGTGTTGATTAGATTAACACAATAACCTACTTAATGAAAATTTCCATTCTTTTAAACAATATTGTCGTATTATTTCTATTGCAACAAAAAAAGAACGTTCATGGTACCAGTAAACAAGAAATTGGAATAGAAACGTCCCTTTTCTCAAGAAATCCTTCAATTATTCAATGATTCAATAATTCAATAAAGCATAAATTAAAAAAAAAAAAACAATCGAAACATTCTCCTTTGTAAAGTAATAAAATTTATGCCTGAAAGTTTTGAAGAGTGAATTTAAAAAATTGTAAAAATGCTAAAATAGAACGACGGCATAACAAATAAGCGCATCTTGCACGAACTTTATTCAATATGCCCGCACTTATAACAACAAATACTGGATAGCAATGAATACTTGGTTTTCTTATTGAACAAACTGAATGGTTACTGCAGGTCCACCCTTACTGCCAACTGCAAATCCTTACAGCAGTAAGTGATTGCTCTAAATACGATGACAAAACACAACAACCATTAGCTAGGTACACTAGCCAATGGCCAATGTGCTGATCGGGAGTCGCAATGATGGTTGGTGATAGTGATTGTTGATAATTAACGTAACTCTAGGTAACATTTAAAAATTTCAACCTTTGAAGTCTTCCATCGTTCGTATATATAATCTATAAAATTTGCAATAGCGATCCACACATAAACCATATAGGAAGTGAGTTGTCTCTCTATACGCATCAGTTAATGAACTGTATGATCGACTTTTATATGTAGAGTGAAAACTATAGACAACGATATCGTTTTAGAGGAACTGAATTAAATCAACTATGGCCAATATTGTGTTTGATGCAGTGATCCGTTGATTTTGATGAAAAGCACCATATTCTGATTCATAAATACTTTTGAGGATATTCTAAAGTTGCAATGATGGATCATATGCGTAGACGTGCGGCTATATTTACGTACTTTCTGTGAATTTATTCAAAAAAAAATCCTTAACGGGAGAAACAGCAGAATGTTAAAAATGAGGCAGTCATGTCTTCCAACATCAATTCCTTCCTCCCCCGCTTCCGTTTGAGAAATAATGCGGAAAACTGTCTTATTAAACGAATACTCGTTTTAACAGCTGCCACAATGAGACAACAATCAAGCTCATCATCACGTAAATATTTATCGCCATATTCCATGCAAACAGATGTATTTCGATTGTATTTCTTCAGCTTAGAGGATTTCCCTCAACCGCCTTAGGGCATTTTTGGAAGCCTTCAGTAATCGCCATGTGCACTATAACGTCGAATGTTTGTGATGATGTGTTGCCCCAACATTGTGCTGCGAGAGAGTGGAAAACGTCATCATTGGCAAGTTGACAACTGCACGTTAGGCCTTCTAGAATGAGTGCCTGCCGCCCAGTGAAGCACAACACGCCAACGGCGATCGATTTTGTTTGCGGATCCATGAATGAAGTAAGACACGAGCGGCGCCCACTGAATGGATGCCTCACCCACTTCGACATCGCAGTCGGCCGCCTCGAGAACCGCAGCCACACATAACGCCGCCCTTATGCCCTCACAGAACGCTTGTGAAAAGCACTCATATGAGTTTTGGGTCGCTCCTATAGGCCAGCCCTCCTGTATGTCGATCCGGTTATGTGCATTCACTACATAGCATATCTTCCGTATAGTAATACGATGTTAGATTGAAACTTTCAGTTAAACACCTAACAATCATAAAGGGGAACTTACTGCTATAGTGAAACGAGTATTCATAGTTAAATCGAAATTTGGCTGGTATAAAGGTTTGCATTAGAAGAAGCACAAATTATTCCATTTTAAAGATAGTGAATAAGAAATTTTTTAATGATATATGTACCGCTGAATTTCAATGATATACTGCACAAGTGAACGATGAGATGATATACAACGACAGCAATGAGCAATATGTATCGATGAGTGACCAAGCACATGACGTTGTCCATTCAACTTCAAAAACAACGGTTGTAATATTTGTAAATATCGATGGATGTAATGGTCACTTTCGGATAAGTCGTTGAAACAAAGTAGATGAGACATTAGCGAGTGACCAATGATACACAGATATACTTAACAAAGATACAGTGATCAACGCATCATGCATGTTGGAAGAACAATGAAACGAACCTTCGCAGGCGTAGCCCTGTGTCAGCATGCCCCATATCTTGTCGCAGCAATGATGACAGTAAGTAGGCTTGCCGAAGGTCTTACGCACGAAATAATGCCCATGGTCACGGCCGATCGCCATTAGAGTAGCATCGACGTTGTGACCCTCTGCGGCCATTGCTGTGCGTCTTCACCTACCTCCGGACTGAAATTTTACTGATTAGCTTTTTAAGTTTAAATTAGTGCTTGCTGAAAATGGGAAAACAGACTCTCCTATTGAGTTATTAATTTCTTTAGTATTTCTGTACAAAAGAACATTACGGCATCGAATATTTTTTCGAAAGAGCGACAGTCATACTCAAATCAGCCCACAGGAAGTTCATCAGTGCAGGAGGGATCTAGAAGGTGGACACGCTCAAGGCAACGATCCCTTAACTTATTGACATCTATAATGTAAGCATGGATGCATAGCGCGCTGCTACGTACTATGAGGAGAGTGCCTCCATCTCAGCATTCCTCCCCTCAACTCGAGTGGGATAAAAAGAGATCGTTTTCTTCTTTCATTGCCAAATTATAAAAATCAACATTTTCCAAAAATATTTATGAACCTTCTCCTTTTCCACATCGTGCGTCAGTGTTCAAGCCCTCACTGCGCTAGCCATATAGTTTGGAAGTGGGCCTCGATGATGGCGATCCTAACTTCCGACAGGTTAGCAATAAGAGATTTCCATTAACGAATTAAGCGTTATGCTCGCGAACGATGCATAAACTAGAAATGGCCAACTCTGCCAATGGATGCAATTCATTCATGCGCCGTTCAATACGTTAGAATGGGCGAATATTCTCGCATAGCCGACGCCATTATTTCAGAAGGCAGTCATCCGACGATGACTCTCTCAACATTTAGTCATGAAATTTGCATATCATTTAGTCTCCTCTTTCATTGCACAATTTCTTCTCCATTCATAAAGTATATATTAGTGTCGTTTTCAACTCGCTGCTTTTTTTCGTCGATAAAAATTGTTTTGTGCAATCTTTAATAAAATTCTCTTCGATCTTTCGATATTTTACCAGGCAAATGGGGCTGAAAAACGACTACGTAGAGCATCTTACTTCGGAAGAAATCCAAGAATTTGAAAAATATTCTTGGGAAAGGAATAAACAGAGTTATAATATTAATAATTTTTCAATACATCTAAGCACTGATACTCTTCATATATCTATTTTAACCATCAGGTTTGCTATTGAACATTCACCTAAACTCGAACAATAATTTACCTGTGAAAAACTCAAAAGTCTGAATAATTTACCTGTGAAACTCAAAAAACATCAGGTTTGCTATTGAAATTTTCTAATTTCATAACATTTTTCAAGGTTATTCAATCCAGAAATATATTTCATAATTTTCGCAGCGTTTTTCCATAATAATAGACGAATAAACGAAATAAGAATTGTTAAATTTTTGCTGCAATTTTCTAATTTAAAATAAATTTTAGCAAACATAAACGAGAATGGAATATATTGAAGCTGCAATTCCATGCCAATAAAATTGTGTTATTTTCGGCCCAAAAGCGCTGCAATGATGCTCAGTGCTCACATCAGATCGCTTGTCAACGAATTAGAGTTGCTTCGGGGAAAGTGGCAATTTTCGACGTTGAATCGGAGGCGCCAATGGCTTTCTGCAGAAATTCCCCTCAGTTTTCTTTAAGAGTACGAGCCCCTTCCATCGATTACAATCGTCATCAGCTATCGATGTGGTCGACGTCAATAATGACAAAGACAGATAATATGAAACATCAAGCAAATAAAAAATCAGTGATCCGCATCCTCATCAATGATTGTTATATTCTGCGATTGGTGGCCAATGATAACTACGTTCGAAAATGGCATCTTAATCGGCGGTCACCTAACTCACGAGTTGATGTCACTGAACTCTGATAAAGAGAGATCAGCACAATAGGCAAAGGAACACACTCTCCCAAAAATTCAACTCGAAAAACCTATAAGACAATGGTGACAAAAATTCATTAAATTTTACCATTGACGAATGTTACAGTGATCAATCTATAGACCTCTACCTTAGCTAAACATCCTTCTCGTATCGATTTCACAAAAAATAGCACTATGCCTCCCATTTCAAGACGCAAGTTTCAAACAACCTCATTAGCTATGTGCTTAAGACAGAGATGAGTGTCGCCTTTGCGTCTTTAAAGAAGGAAACGAGCTTCATAAGGAAGATCAATTCGGGGCGAAAAATTTGCTCAGATTTCACGTTTTGATTAAAGATGTATACATGTGCATCGTTTGCTGGAATGAACTTCAATGCACTCATTCAAAGGCGCACAATTTGCATATACACCGCCCTGCTGGTTGAACGTAGTATGTTCGAGCGTGGTACTTCGCACTATTTGAAGATGACCTGAGTACCTCAGGAAATCATGCGAAAAAAGTTTTGCCACTTTGCTTGTGCTCTTGCTAAGCAACAATATTTATAATAACAGAATTCAAGTTCCAAATTTTGGGATCCAGTTTTTAAGCTAATTAACTTGCAACATAGACTACTTTGCGCGTAGTTCTTAGACCCTTCAAGCTGATCATAGGAAATGAAAAAAGCAGCAAAAAATGGCAAAATTACTTAATTAGGCATAATTAAATATTGAAGCGAATTACAGAACTTGATACTTGAGAAAACAATTACGAAACCGTTAAATATTATGAACACTTTATTGAATTATGATTAGCATGAAGACACAATTTAAAATTTCTCATTCAGTTCTCTTCTTCACGAATAAAATGAATAAATAAAAAATGCAGAAGAGATCATAAGAACTATGCAATACAACTTTGCAATCTTATTTCAGTTTCCAATATAAATTCCTCTTCACTTTACTTCTTTCATTAGAAAGATAGGCAAAATGGCTTTACGCATAAGAATACGACTAGCTCAAAATCACG
>JAAVTS010001868.1:22415-33117 GCA_022845575.1 Baylisascaris ailuri
CTTGCACCTCATTTCAACCTAAACTACTTGCCGTCACCCATCTCACAAACCACTGAGATGACTCCATACACTAGCAAGTGAATCCCCCAGAGGTCTCTGGCAATCCAGTGAGCAATTGCAGCACCTTCGTTTGGCATCAATTAAACCACATAAACAAAGAAAGAGCTCCCACTACAGAGTCAAACGCCTGCCCCTGCAACAATATGCCTAGAATGGACAGCAGTGATGCTATAAACTTCTAAAGTTAATCTCCAATGAGAAACGAATAAACTCAATCGTTAACATCGTCAAGTTATGAGAAAAAAGATGGAAATGTTCATGTTATTCGCGCCTTGCTAAGAACAAAAACCAAATTTGAAACACTTGTGGCCTAATTCCATTAATTATAGAGAACTGATAAGAGCTTTGTGAATCCGCTTGTCATATCAATAGAAACCGATGATAAGCAATAAGATAAGCGCAAAGATACATTTACCAAGTGTCTTCAACCAGTTTCCGCAAGCATCGTTCATCTTGAAAATTGCTAGAAAGATCAATCTGCTGAGCAGATTATACCCCCCAAGAGTTTCGTAACTCTAGCCTCACTGACTGAAGTTGATGTCAGATAGACAACCGCAGACATGCATAAATATATGTCAAGAACGCAGTCACAACGTCATGATGCATACTTCAAATACTGATGTACAAAACTCCAAAGAAGATTAGTTTGACTTGCGTAAAAGCAATTATACCTATATTTCCTGTCTCATCGCATCCCTCCCTCTCCCCTGTTCTCTCCATGCTACATATAGACTCACTCTCTTAACTGGAAAAAAGTGATACTGAAATGCAGTGTCACTATAATCATTATACTAGTCTTATAATATAAACCAGTCACCGCTGGGAAAAACCAGGCGCCTCACCTAACTAAATTTGATATATTCTCATTTTGCATCAGTTAATTACTCTCATAGTAATTCAACTCTGAAGAAGCAATAAAAATATATCTGCAATAACCTTTTGGTACTCTTGAAAGACTAGTCGAAGTTGTGCATAGTTCTGTGCAGCCAATATAGCATTGAAACAAGATTCATCGGTGCCCAAACGTTGCTCACCGGCACGATAAAGAGCTCTTGCATCCTGCAGAATAGCTTTTTAAATAAATATACAAATTATATTCCTACTAAAGTTATTTCCGATTTCTAAAATAATTAAAAATGGCATCCATCACAATGTGGAACTAATTTTGAAATAATGAACATTTAGTGATGCATTAATCTCCGCAATCCCCGTTTCTTGGCTTCAACTTTCTCAAGTTTTACAAGCAATCAAACACGAAAAGGCCAATTTTCATACACCGCAAATATATGAAACAAGTGCGAAAACATGCGAGAGAATTTTACACGACATGCTTCTTTGAATGCCACTTATCTGACCAACCGCTTTCGTAAGTGACCTACAGAAATTAAACTAGCGGAACAATCCCTCATATTATAGGTGGTCCAACATCTCATACAAAATGTCGTTCAATAAAACCTTTTTTCATGACTTGACCATTGTAAAATGGAAGCCCAATCGTTGCAAAATGCATGATATTTTAGCACCTCGAAATATTCTTAAATATCCACATGTTGAAAAATGATGCAAGAGATCACCTGTGATTTCCAGACTGAAAAGTCTGAAACTTTCAAAGCACTTGTTCATAAATTTTTTACTGCTTTCCACGAATAGTGTTTACTTTGAAAAGCTGATCGAATTTGTGTTACCTGATTAGCCTTTAATGGATCCACATGCATACTCTCATCACGACCAGCAGCACACAGTGACACCAAAAGCCTTTTAAAGCATCCACTCGTATCACCAATCAAGTCCTTCTCCAATTCATTGCCATACATTTGTCGATAGAAATTTCTTATTTGTAGAATTTCAGCGTTCGATCGTGAGCACATAATCTCGATAAGCACCGATTCCTTTGTGCCGAGACCCTAAAATATTATTTGCAAACTAACAAGTTTGATTTATATGTGGTTATAGTGTTACCAAAGGAAAGTGCAAGACGAAAAACAAACATATACACGGTTGAGTGAGATAAACTTACAGAAAAATTTATTCTTGAAAAACGAGTAATAAAATGGAAAACTTTGTCATCCACCTTATCTTTGCCTTCAATATGAACATTCTGGAAAAAAAGAAAACTTCTTACACTTGATAAACTATAAAAAAGACTATCTTCCTCTCAGGAAAACCAGGTATAGCTTTCTATAGCAACTAAACCAGAAAATGATCCCAAAAATGCACTCGCATTGACCGCTCTTTGTTAAATTAAAAGCGGCATCTCCTAACAAATCAGTATTTGCAGTGCACAGTGAAACCCCCTCTCCACCGTTGCATTAACTGATTAAACAATGCATTTTGTCCGGGAAATGAACCCCAAGAATGACATGTCACCACTAGCGGAAATTCCCCACGGACATTAAAATCTCAAAAAAAAAAAAAAAAAAAAACTTGCTTAGATTCTAGTCGGAGAAGGTTGCCGCTTTGGACAACTTTCATTTAATAAGCACAATACTTACGATCAAATGAGCGCACCTTTTAAAAAACATCAACGCTGAGGAAATGTGAACTTACAGCTATTGCTTTATGGAGTTGTTGTGCATCATATTTCGCCGGTGGTTCCATAAGGGCTAAAATAAGATCCTCAAAATCACCGGTTAATTCACTTTTAAGATCTTTGAGCAGATCCTTCCCATACATTGATTTGAAAGCGATCGAAATTTGTTGTCGCTGAAAGCATTTCAATCATCAACATGGTCAAGCAANAGTTCGAATAGGCCGAATACCTTCATTCAACTGTTCGTGTTTACCAACTCTCTCAAGATACATAAGAAGACTGCTACCGAATTATGCAGTCGCCCTACCCGGCGTCATTGTTTTCAGGTTACCAGAATGAATGCAGATTATCGGAAGCATCGCCCGTCTTTGAATTCATTGAACCGAAAGCAGAAATCTGGATGGAGGTGGGAGGAGCAGAAGATGGAGGTGAATGCGAGTTTATTATCCATCAACTTTTGTTTGTCTTCTAAGAGAATTTTCTACCTGAGCATTGCATCGTGCACAAAGCACAGCAATGATCTTCGACTTATCGCATCCAAAGCCTTTCATTGCCTTACGCAAGGTTTCTGCATCGGCGTTTGCATTGAATGGTTCGTACGGTCGAATAGTTGGTGTTCCTTGCATGCCTGCAAACTTAGCTTCATCTCAGATTGAAAATGTCTTATACATGAGGATAAGTGAAAGCTCTTTATTTCAGTTCCGGCATCTCTCAGCAACAAGTTTTTTAGGGAGTTATATATGCAATTCATAGATGTAATACAATACGTTCGCATATTCTAGCAACAACATTCTCTTTACTATTCTAACCGACAATCTTCTCACTATCTCTTTAATAATTCATCGGCTATCGGCACGCAATCGTATTCTAAATATCTCATATATTAACGAGTCCAACTCAGAACTGCGACTTTTTGAGCACGTCAGATAATTGAAAACCTTTTGCGATATTTCCTTATTCGCCGGTTTCTATATTCAGTCTAGAAATGGCTTCATCCTCCCTAGTTATGTGAGCTGCAATATCCGTAATGCCCAGACAGCCATCGCAAGTTTGTAATAATGCAAATGAGTAGAAAGATGCACATTCTCTATTTGTATGCTCAATAGTTGCCCACTATTTGCTAATATACACGTAGCAACGTTACCTCTCCTCACTCAGCTATTTCGTTTATCCAATGGTTTCAGTGAATGTATTTTGCTCAAGCCAAGATATACTCAAACCTTCCCATGTTCCCGAATCTCAGCTAAAAGTCATCTACATGAAACTTCAGACCAAAAATGTTAAGACTGTTTGTTTTGAGGAATTCTTTATGCGCAACATTCATATATCATAAGAATAACTAGAATTCAACGATGCCCAGAAAATGGTTCCCCGTATGATGCATTATCACCTATTTCTTAAGCAAGCAAATTTTCAGCAACTTTAGGTTTTCATTACAACTGAAATCAGTGTGACCCAATACAAATCATCACAGATAATGAAAGATCATCATCGACTCCATTAAAATTAGGATACTCGAGAACATTGTCGTAAATTCATTAAGCTTCTTATTTTGTTGGTTCTGAAAAACCTCACTTAAAGTACATCAAATGATTTTGAAATGAACGATATGAACGACGATATATTCTTAGTGATCATCCAAGCCCATAAATAATCCATATCAGATTACAAAATCGTCTGCCAATTCAAGTTATGCCTATTAAAACAACCCCCATGAAGTGCGAGTCAATATCACCTCATAGACAGATGAACGAATAGACGTATGCAGACTAGCCTGAAAGATGGCTCATGCGTCCTCGTAAAATTATATATGTTTAACATTGTTTAGTCAATTAGTGATTTTTTTTTTCAAAGATTTCTTACTTGCAGTTGAGGCATGGTAATTAAAGTTCGGCGTGTCGGGAGTGTTCTGAAATTGGTGTAGGTCCGGATAGCCTGCAGAACTGTACCCTTGACCGAAACCCTGGTTTTGTTGTGGATATGGAACAGCTTGTCCAGGGTATTGCGGCTGATGGCCAGGGACTTGAGAAGGTGGATAGTAAGGCTGTTGGTTGGGATAGGGATGTTGGGGTTGCTGACTGGGATATGGAGGCTGGGGCGGCTGACCAGGATAAGACGGCTGTTGAGGCGGATAAGCACCAGGTTGGGGTGGATATCCGGAAGATGGATAACTATAGCCGCCTTGCCCTGGATAGCTACCTTGCTGCCCCGGATGGAAACCATATTGACCGGGATATCCCCCACCTGGAGGAGGAGGGTGACCAGCTCCTGGATTGTTCATTTGTGGCGAATAATAGCCACTTCCCGACATTCGCTGTTTGCTGTTCTCTGAAACAATAAATACCTATGTTATTTTCCAATGAATATTTATGTTATAAAATTCATTTGAGTAAATACTCGATAAATACTCACGTCATTCGATAATGGTCTACTGTGATAAATCTTCGGTACCAAAAATTTGGGATATGTATGAACCCGCTAACTCAATGATGCAAAGATTCCCTGTCATGACACTGGAAAAAGATCCCCTGTCATGAGATTAGACAAAGATTCTCTGTCGTGAGATGAGGAAAAGATATCTTGTCATGAGATGAAAGACCAAAAGTGAAAGAAGATAATCGATCTCAGGTTCCTTGCCTGTCTCATTTCGAAACACAGTGCGTCTCACTGATCGCCTGTGATTCTTTGCGATAATTTTGTCCCTCACGACGACTGTTGAGCTCACATCAACTGGTAATTCCTGACTCAACAGAAAATTTGGTTTAAGACTCCATCTCTCTCGCCGACCCCTACCCCTTTCGTTAGAACGGAAACACTAAGTGACTGTCAAAAATATGTAACTATAAGAGCTTGATTTTGCACGTAACATGGAATGGCATAGCTCGAATCCCAAACAACATATTTATGTCTTAATATAATCGGCGTAAGAGCTCAAGAAAACAATATGGTTGAAGTATGTTTCATAAAAAGCTAAGTAAGAGTGGATAAACATATAAACACAATCTAGTTCCCTTAGAACTGGTTGATTTAAATGAAATGTGGCTATTTTGATTGTGAATGAGATGTGAATATTTTATCGGCTCTGAATGATTCCGTATTTCAAAGCAATGTCAAATGTATGCCAAGTGCAACAATCGCCGTTTTTCATTGAATTCTCAAGACCATGTAATGATTCTAAATGAAGATATTTAAAGGGGTTTTTCAAGCCAATGATAAGCAACATTTGATGCAACTTAAAACTGTAAAAAAAATACACTTACTCATTTCGGGAAGAAACTTCTAAATAAACCTAATATGCCTAACCAAGTTTAATAAAGAAAGCATTTTGAGCAAAATTTGCGACAGCCGAATTAACCGGAAATGTGCAATTGCCACGAAGCACATATAATGAGCAAATTACCTCGATTTGAATTGTAAGCCTCGTTCAATCCTGATTGATCCTGGTTGCGATTACCAATCCCCTAAAATGGGACGAATTCAAGCAATCTAGAATGAAGCTATGCATTACAGTGAATGATTCAAAAGATTCACAGAGTAAACCAAATTGAAAATGTGCAAAATTCAAACGGCCAGATTTGTTTGGCCATTCCGATTTTGATCATTAGCCTTCTTTCTGGACCGATGGTTAACTCACGCTAATCCAGCGATGCTGTTTTATATAACCCACTATCCAAAACTCGCCGAACAAATCGGCCGACAACTGGAAAGTACAGTGGTCGGACTTGTTTCGCTCATCGAATTTACGATTGCTATCAAATCATTCTTAAAGCTACAAACATTCACAACTGCGATGAAAACGTTATGGTACCACGATCTTGTGCCTTAAGCAACAAACAGTTTTTAAGTACGCGAAATTTCAGAAACTCTTGTAAAATCATGGCTAAAAACATACCAAATACAAAAGATTCTAACGTAAAGTACTAAAAGAACTCTGAAAATGACTCTAAAAATAAATATAAATGCGCAAATAAAACTTTAAAAGTGAATGAAAACTTTTTAAAAATTAAACAAAAAATTCCTAAGAAAATTTAATAGAAATAGAAAACTTGCAAAACAACGCTTACTTTGGTAACCTCATTAAGAATGGTTGAGAGAAGTTGTGTTTTAAAAGGCATTAATGAAATGAACCTGTCAAGGTGTGTTGAAACGATAATAATACATCACTAAACGAGCTTTTATAGTGTTCAGATGTGCAACGTCAACCAACTAACAGAAGTATGACTCACTTCTCAGTTGGGATGAATCATCAGGTATAGCGATGTTCAGAGCGAAACGATGGGCGAACGTGGGAGACAAAAGACTTGGATGGGCACTGTCTCGTGCGCTCTTCTTCACTATCACTCATCCACCATCAAAATTCTACTCTCTTTCCCTCGTTTTCTCTCCTTCTCCTCTTTCTATATCTCTCTCTATCTACCTTTGTGTCTCTCTATATCGAGTGATTTTTGCTTCACAAAGTGCAGTGCTATCTATTTGTTGGCAAAACAAGTTTCGTGCACCGCAAATTGCTCGGCAGTTTTTGCTCGAATTTCATTTCTACATAGAATTTTTTTTTCCCTGGGAAATCCTGATATTGAGAATCGAAAAAAAAGTTTCTATTCAATTTGCTGAAAATCGAAAAAAAAATCAAAATTTTTTTCATAAAAGATCGAATTTCTTTCATCTGAAAAAAAAATTCCATTACATCGAACATTATCTCTTCGACCCAAACCACTCACTGAGTAATGTCCACTTTTTTTTTTAGTTTTAAAAATTAGCCAATTGTTTTCAAGTTCAGCGCCCTTTAAATTCAACGCAACATGTTCAACCTGCTTAAGATGTATTCTTCAAACATCTTTTTTGACCGGAAAAAATTTCTTTTGAAGAAAGGGAAATTTTTTTCTTTCAATAAAATTTATTCTGGAAACTTTTTTTCCAATTTTCTTCTTGAAAAGAAGTGGACTACTTCCTTAATTTTTTCTTCGAAAAAATATTCTTTTTATGGAAAAGTTCCGTATATGGTGGAAAATTTTCGCTTTTCTAAAGTAATTCCCAAAGGTATTATACTATTTAAAGAGTTTGCTTTAAATGTTTCATTTTTTGTGAATTTTTCAGGAAAATTTAAACTGTCATCGAAGCACATTGCATAAACTGTTACGAACATCGGCATACGTTTATGGGTTTTCATCTTTTGTGGACTTCATTTTCGTTTCCCTTTCCCAATATACATAAAAACCACAATTTGAACACAACCATTTTCACGAAAGTTCACGACGTTATCGCCTTTTCTCGAATTTATAGCACCATCTTAATGACGATAACGAAGAAAAGGGGTGTTACAAGGGTCGAAACTTCAAGAAGAAAATTTCTCAAGTTTCAGCTAATTTTTTCTTTAAAATTTTTATATTCTTTTGATTTCGGAAAAAATCGAGGAAATTTTCTTCTTTTGTTTTATATTACGGGAATTTTTTCTTCTCGATACCTGCCATATTCAGAAAACGCATTTTGCGTTTTTTTTTAGCCGTAACAGATTGCATAACAAAATCGCAAAAGCAACCTTTCTTTTATTATTCAACTGTTCGATTATCAGTCTTCGATGATTGAACATTATGGAATAGTCGAACATTTCAGGGTTTTTTTTTATTTTTTATTTTGGTTAGGAAATTCAAATCATGCAACAAGTATGTGAAAAATGTGACCTTCCATTGCTTTATCCTGCGATCTTGAATTGATGAGAGTACTGTTTGTTAAGGTAAGGTGGAACATTTCAAAATTCAAGGGGAGACCTTCTCTGAGAGCACTTCAAAATCCGTGAGAATATCCGAGAATCGTCGTCCTATCCTATGCATTGAAGGGCCAAAATTTAAGTATTCGATCGTTCTGCAATGTCTTGCTACTGGACACTAGTGGCCAGATGAATCAACTATAAGCATAAGAAAGCAACATGGGCGAAGATCAAATACGTCTAGTCATCCGTGAAAAAGAAAGAGCGAAAGCCCCTCACTCTTTCGATACAGGAGAAGTGGAAAACCTCACTCTATAGCCGACAGCATCGCATTATCTGTAGACAACCTCGAATAAGTGTTATACCGATGCCGAAACCTGCGTTCACCGGCTCGGAGTTTGTAGATCCAAGAATTATCCATGATCTAAGGTAACGGCAAATGGGTTTGATAATGTAAGGCGGGAAAGCAGAGAAAAGGCATATACGATTATGCCAACGTGAAACGCTTCAATGCATGGGCGTCTTCCCAACAGTATCACTGGCGCGCAGTTTGAGAATGAATGGCTGGGCATCAGCAGTATTCTACAGGAAATTCCATGGCTCCCAGAGGAAACCGCATGTTTCCTCTAGCTTATTGGAACACACCACATGAACAGTTGTTTTTTTCAGTGAAGATAGGAATAAACGAAATTGTTATGCTATCATGGGGTAGAAGGTGCATAGCCAATAAGCATATAGCTAACGACGATATCGATTATGAAATTGTCTTACAAATTGTTGTTTCATTTACACATAACAATGTCTCGCTTATAAATACTAAATATTTAGCCATCATATCCTTTAATGCATATGTGTTATAACTTTAAACTTGTGCTATCATTTCCACCTTTTGTCTCCATAAAAATCAGCTACCTATCGCTGAAATAAACTATTCAATTCGATTGGCTACCAATAATTCTTCCCGATTCACAAAAAGCCGTTGATTACAATAGAGGAGTCAGAGAGAAAGAAAAAAAGGAATGGAAGAGGCGGAGGTGAGGAGTGATAGTTAAAAGGAAAGGGGGATAGATCCACCGCAAAATGTGACTTAAAAATAATCACGGTATAGCATTAACTGAAATAGGTTAGCATGTATAAAAGTATGAAACCTTATTATGCACTGATGCATAAAATTATGAAATCTTGTAGAATCAACTATATTGATGAAAAGACCTTAGCCAAATTCAGAGATTTAGTGAGTGTGCCCCTTAGTGGTAACGTTTCGGCAAAATTATTTACTTATTAATGAATAGGTAGATATTCTCCCAAATTACCTAAAGAAATAAGCTTTACTATACTGTTCATTATGTTTTTCAGCTTGCCATGATGGTATATACAAAAGTGCAGAATAGAATACAAGATACATAAATGCAATACGCAAATTTATTAATTCAGATAGTAAGAAAACTTGGTTGAAATGAAGTATATTCATCTTTCATCTAAAGATGTGCCGAGAATCTCAAACTGCGCAAAAACGATTGCAGAACAGAGAAACAGCTGTTCGTTATTTCTAACATTAGATACAAAAATGTCTCAACTATGAAATCAAACAGCAACATGGGGCAAATTTTGTATGTGTTTTTACAATTTTTGTAGTGACCGGAGGAAATTTTTGACGCATTTGGAGTTGCAATAAAAATCAATCGTTAAATATGCATTCTTAACGATTGCTACAATTTTTTTGTTGCAAAAAATGCGAATCTCATCTCATATTCCTCTAATTTCTGTTGTATTTGTTGTGTAAAATTTGTTTTGATGCAAATTTTGCTCCACATTTCATCGAAGACGGTTTTTGTCGAAATGCATTTATTATTTTGTTTTCAGTTCTACATGGCCGGAAAAAATTCTCGTCGTATGATAAAGTTTTACCACTATGCGACAAAAATGAATGTTTTTTACGGGTTCAGTAGCCTTTACTCTAACGTTCTTAGTAAGAATTAAGCGCACTAATTCATCGGTGTTTAGTTATTTGCAACAAATGGACTTACTTAATAGCACTTCATCACTGAAAATTTTGATTAACTCTTCATTAGGGGAACATTACGATTGCTTTATTTCCAAATAATTGTCCTTAACGTAATAGCATTTGCCAGTAAAACCAATATATATCACTTGATCACTTGATCACTTGATCACTTGATAGGCCGGATTATCGAACGTTGCGCACGCTGTCGGCCACAATGCATTTCCATTTTGGTCTCATCCTCGCCATTCTCGGCCAGGTTTTACCCCAATCGTTGTCAGGGTACTGAGGCCCATTTCCGTGCATTGTTTTAGCCATTAGATGACGCCACCTCGCTGGCTAGGCGAGCAGGCCATTACCTCTCTTCGAATTTAGCCGGTCCTCAACCTCTAGCAGGCATGGTCTG
>JAAVTS010001869.1:4031-17154 GCA_022845575.1 Baylisascaris ailuri
GGTAAGAAGCAGATTCGACGTTTCATACGCCCTGTAGATTCATCGATATGGAAGGCTACAATCATTGAAATTGTTAGTCATGTCGATGTGTGGATTTTTTTCTGCGAGAAATGCAATCAAATTTTCATCAACTTTTTCAGTGGAATAAATATTTTTTTCAGTAAATATGCAAATTCGAATAAAAATTTTTCAGAACAGTGAGTCAACTACTCGGTGGACATGATTTTTATATGAAATATTCGAAGTGGTTCTCATATCAAATCACTGAATTTTTGGTTGAAAATGATATTCTCATATCGAACAATTCCATATCTGAAGTATAAATAAAAGAGACGAATTTACGAATGAAAACATCATTATTTCGATTCTTTTTTTTTGTGATATTCTATGTTTATTTACTCTTTATTTATTACTATGAATAAATTCTTCTTACAAAAGAATTGCTTTCTAATTCTTAAAGAATGGCTTCAAGTGCTCGATTTTATTTAATGAAATTGTATATCGTTTATTATGTTTACAATTTCTAAAAGCATTTATAGTAATAAAACATTCGATATTAACACAAAACTGGTGAAATACCTAATGAAATATGGAAGTGAATCCTATGTTGCGTGGATGTTTCGTTGATTATAATCCAGGGTTAGCTTCCTTCATAAAGGTAGTGAGTACTATTCTTCTACCTTAGAAGTTTACCTTCTACCTTCCATCCTCGAAATCAACGAAAGGAATGCGATTATTTTAGGTGCCATTTTTTAAACTTGTTGCACTACTTTAAGCGGATGCATTAACGGTATGGAGGCATGATACGGGAATAAAAGAAGGGGCTAGTTCTTTAATATCAGTTCTTTAGAATTTCCTAAAATTTACTAGCGGGTTTCTTAAAATAAGTGAGGGGAAAGTTGTGTACAAATTTATGACCTAGAATTAAATCAGGTTTGTATTTCGGTGATATTAGGTTGCGAGCTTTCGGTATTGTAATATAATTTGCCTGGTGTGTGGACCATGATGAACTTCACGAGAAGCACTACCGATGAAGAATTTTTGGGCATTCTTATAGCAGTTTGATATAAGCAATCAAATTAGGTAGGATAGGAGCACATAAGAAATGCAACGAACAAACATCCAACTGAATGGATGCTAGTGTTGTCGGTCAATGGTTGCCATCCCTCTTAAATGTAAACACGAAGAAAAGGAGTATTCCTGGCCTGAAATTCAAGCGCCAGCTTTTGAGAGAGAGTACTTGTCGCCGGTCACTCATGGTCAGATATATCACTGGCCACTCGTGTCAGATATATCACTGGTCACTCGTGTCAGACATATCACTGGTCACTCATGTCAGATATATCACTGGTCACTCATGTCAGATATATATCACTGGTCACTCATGGCTAGATGCCTTTTGACAAGCTTATATTAGTCTGTATGAAGTATCGGTACGTTTGCAAATTGTGGTGAATCTCCAGCTTCGAAGTGATGTTGGTCAGGCAATGAGCGATTTAAGGCTGCAAGAATCGGTTATATAGTGGGTAATTAAAGTTTGCAAAAGTGTAACAAGAAATGATCAAGTTGTCAATGTAGTTATATCTAGATGCTTCGTGTTCTTGAAGCGATCACTGTAGAAACGGGGAGGTGTGACATTTGCGCCATAACTCCGATGGTGTACTTCGCACGAAACTCGGACGCCTGCATTACGCATACTTGCTACCTGTGGCGGAAGCGTCCAACAATCTACGACAATTGCATTGGGCCATTGGGATCGCTGGTTTGTCATTCCTATGCGTTTTCTCAAGTTTGCATTTACAAAGGTGTTACGACAACATGCCTACGCATACTAGGATATGTTTCGTTGTAGTTGCAGTTGGTTATCTTCGTGAGAACAGATGGGTAGAGGGCATCTTATGAGGTGATCTATACCGATACTCATCATACTCCATCGAATTTAGAAGAGACACAATCATATAAACAATAGAAAATTTGCATTCATTGTGCCTAGTCAGGCCTTCATTTGGCCACCTCCCTCTACTCCCTTCCTCCTTGGGTGGGCAAGAAATTAATTCTCTGGCGTAGATTTACGTTGGACATTATTGTATGCAATATATTTTGTTAGAATTTCATGAAATTTGCGTGCAAATATACCGATAAACTGCGAAGGCAAATAAGCGCCCGCTTGTCTTTTCTTGTGTCTATAGCCTGAGCAATATAAATATAAAATCTCGGTGATCAGTAAAATAATATCCTTTAGGGGGTGATAAAATAATTATCACCATTGATAGTCATTCCCGGGGAATTCAACTACTCTTAGAATCTTATACGATGATAGGCTATATATAGCCATAAATGATTTACTAATGCATTACAAATTTATCGCATTTTATTGAAAAGAGGATTTACGTGAAAACTATTGTCGTCATCCAGCAGATAATTAGAGATAAATGACGAATGGCTATTGGATTGCTCATCTTGTAGTGTAGTGCAAAAAATGTCGTCAAGGTAACACAACACATCTGCCTCTTTTACAGATGGGATTACATTCGATTCGTAATGCTTCAATCATTTTAAACTTCTTCTCTTATCCTTCTAGTCTTTAAGATATCCTCCTCTAACATCGAATTACACCGGTTTTATTTTTATTTTTTCTGGAAAATCCAGTCAGTTTGACACGGCGATTTTGGTGCATCTTAGAGGAATATATTGTATGATGCTATACTGTTATGGAGCTAAGTTTATTATTCTTGTCTTATTTAGTTTTTTTATTAAAATATTAGGTAAAACATTTTCATTTATACGAAGAGCACATATCCTTCTATTGGTTATTTATTCCACCGATGAGATATCGGCTGCTTACACACCTAAAAATTGCTTTCAAGAGTGGAGCATAATCAAAACGTGATTTACACCTGCGGTATGATTGCTCCATAATTGATGGCTCCATTCTCGGCTCCGCATGGTTCGGTTTTCAAATGGGTCAAATCTCGGGAATTAGGTCATAAAAAGAATGATGCATTCATAAATGGATTTTCGATATGCTTCACATTATTCACTGTAGTGATCCCGTTTTTCTCCCATTTTGATCTACCTTGGCCACAGATTATATAATGAGCTGCTTGGACGTTGCGTATTGCTTGCACAACAATGGAGGGGCTCCATCTGATCTAAGAGTAGTTGTCTTCCTGTTCACTTCACGGTGGTCGAAGAGTGGGTCTTTTTACCTTCTCCCCTCATCGCTAATCAACATGAACAAACTTTCATCGATATTATATACTATTATTAAGTGCTTACAACCTTACGCTACAATATTATCCCGGAGGGGGGGGGGGGTGAAATACAGATTTTACTCTATCACTAGAGTGTTTCCTTCAGAATATTCACACGAAAATAGTGTGACCTCAATCCTTCTGTTTGCTATCATCGACCTTTAAAATCCTTATATGTTTTACTTATACCCATCAAATCAAGTCTTTTAGTTAAACTTCCGGCCGAGATCTTAAAAACTAATTGTTTCACTTCGTTAATGGTTGAGAAATGATCGAAAACTTTATTCGCCGAATGTTGCTCTACCCACTTAGATTTGCCATAGTTATGGATAATACAGTTTTTTTTTGTTTCCTTGCTACGAAATTAAAAAAAAAAGAAAATTGTCAACAAAATGTCAAGCAATGAGCTTTTCTCTGTTTTTTCTATATGATTTTATTCTTACTTATTCAAAGAATAAAATTTAGAGAAAACAATTTTCTATGGTTTTATTTCTGAGGTTATACGTTACGATATGTTGTGTAAGCGCAATTTACCTTTGAAATTTGCTATCGATATATTTTACTCGATGATATGTATGTTTCTTTCAAATATTGGAGTGCTTTAAGAGACGAGAGGGGGGAGCGAGGAGGGAATTGCAATATTTTTTACTAAATCCTATTGCATATAAAGCGGTCTTTGAAGATCATTGCATAACCCGTGCAAATTTATTGCGAAATTATATTATAGGATTATCATACCTCAGAATTTTTATACATTTTTTATTTTTTCAATTTTTCCCCTTCTACATTGAGGAAATTTTATATGCTTGATTTTACTAAATATTAATCCCATCGCATCACTTTCTTTCAATTGTTTACTTTTATAAGTTAACACTGCTTAATTTGATTTGAAATTTGCATGTATCAATTTTAGTACAACCATTCGAGTGCAAATTTATGCAAATGAGCAATTTTTTGAAAATGTGTGACTGGGTATTATGTCATCCTCTTTGTAATATAGCCGAATATATGCAATCATAAGGGGTGCATATTTGTCGTTTCGATGTTTGCGCTTTTTGTTTCTCTTACGTGGATGGGTAAACACACCTCGCAATATCCGAACTTATTTGCAAGTTTAGCTGATAACGGGATAATGGGAGGGAGGAAGAAGGAGAGGGAGAGGGGGCGGCAAGTGAAGTTATAACCTGGGAAGGTGAGAAAGTTGCAACCAGGTCTAGACATAAAACTCTAACCTAATTTTCACTATTTTCTGAGTTAATTTTCACTTCTGAAAATTTTGAAACATAAAAATTTTCTCAGATTTCGACACTAATTGCGATCCTCTGAAAGGTAATATAAATACGCTAGATAATTCCCATCAATTTTATTCATTTTATTTCTTATATAATGTATCTAATCATTGTTCGAATGTTATGAATTATGAGAAGTGTTTAATTTTTTATAAATAAAAAACAAAAAATTGAAAGAGTATAATCGAAATTAAATGATATTTCACTGATTATTGAGTTGCTTGTTTAATTATCTCTAAGTAAATGTTTGCACACCACCACATTGAATGTTTTGTTCTGTAGGTATTCACTTTTATTTCGTTGATGAGTATAGCAAGAGATGCCCACTTCTATACTTTAATGCTGGACAAAACAGTGGAGGGAGGGGGGTATTAATCCGCCCTTTAGAGACTATTCAGGTGTTGATGCGAGGGGATGGGGGATAAAGAGATGTGAAAATAGAAAGAGGAAAGGAAAAAATATGAAGAAATTCCGGCCACTGAGAAAAGCGTACGAAACTAGAAAGTCCTGGAGGCAGAACCTGAAATACTGCCGATACATACCTATATTGCTAATAAATACTCGCTTCACCTTCATACCTTTAAAAAAAAAATTTTTTTTAAATTTCCTTACGCTCCGCTTTAAGCTAAATTGTGCATAGAGGCTTTATCATATTTAATCGTCAGTGACATAGAAGATATAATCATTCTAAAATGTTGTCATCTCTCCTTCGAGCAAATTTTTTTTATAATTCAGGATTAGCATTAGAAGATGGTCGTTGCAATATGAAAATAATTGCTTTCTATGATCAACCAACCTCTATAGCTCTCATTTTTCCTCGCTCTATATATAACTATAAACTCTAATTGTTTCATTTAAATTTCCATGTGGCTTTTTCCATTTTTTTTTTGGGTTATGACGACTTTTTTGAAATTTGAATAGTTTCCTTCTTGTTGCTGTTCTCTATTCCTTTTATAAAATGCAAAATTCACAAAAATTCTTTTATTTTCTTAAATATTATTGATGTGGTTTATTATATATTATCATATCTTTTGTAATATCTTTGATCTAATGATGGCCGTTATGTTTGGTTCATTTCCGTTGTGGAGACATAAACCATAAACGTTGAATATGAAAATAGAGAATGCAAATATTTGCCTAATGTACTTTCTATGCTAGAAACATAAAAAATAGCTCTTTTTCTCTTCGTATAATATCTAGAAATGTAAAAATATATCCAAAATAAATTTAGACGATATTTATTTATTAACTTCCTAGTAAATTCAATATTTTCAATAATGGCTATATGTTCTTTCGACGTTAAAATTTTCATCTATTATTATGAAAGAATTTCGATAAATTTTCTATTGAATTTAGATTACAATCTATACTAATTACTTCCGTTTTTATTAGGCATATCTGTTATGAGTTGTCAGTCGTATTCGTAGTTGAAGATTTTCGTAAACTCAACAATTTGCGATTAATCGATATTCTTCACCCTCTTCATACAATTGTGATAAGTAAGTAATACGTGATAATATTTATAGGATATGCTATTAATGAATATTATTCCCGTTTGATTAGTTTTATATCCAATAGTTATCCAGAGTTCATGTAATTCTGGCTGAAGTGTGATCCTGAAATCTAATTCTAGGATCCGGAAAAATCTGTTGGTGCGAAGGTGTGGTCAGCTTTGCTGCCGAACAACGTATCGAGCGTAAAACTTTCTCAACGTCGAGCTTACACGTTATGCGTCGTGCATATCATGAGCCATCATTGCTAAGCGCATATAACAGTCGATCACCACCGGCGCGAACGTATCGCTCGATTCATAGCCCGACAGGTTTCGGATCGAATTTGAGTACCACATCGAGCTTCTTTGCGGTGTAAGTTACTTTTATTATTTTTTAAAATTTAATATTGCTAATATTTAATACTTAGTACCTTTATTACTATTGAGATACTATTAATAATATTAGTAATAATAATAATTCTTTTTCCTATCCTTTTCATTACTTTTGATTAGTCAACTTTGTGATCCGTCACCTCATTTAATGGCCATGGTCGAGGACTGTGGTTTAAGAGTTTAAGTGCAGAATGCGTGAGTCAAGGCGTACTTCATGGTAAAAATAGGATTGCGGTATTTGTTCACATAAAAAGTTTGTTAAACGTAATAGTTTAGAGGATTGCAAATTTATGCCTAATTCCCTTCTCATGATGAATGATGATTGAATAGAATCTGTTCAAATACTTCGATCTTATCGATATAATAATGTTCTGATTCGTTTATTAGAAGTGGATGGTCGTCATATTGGGATATTTTATACATAAATAATACATATGGTCGTGAAGATTGCTTAGAAGATATCAAATATCCCATATTACTTGAGATAAATAGTGAGGATTATTCGACACTTAATCTTTATAAGACAACTTTTTGCTTCTTTGATTGTTTTATAAGACGTTGAGATGATCTTTGACCTCTGTGAATTGCTTCAAGCATTTCCACTATAAATCTGGTTACTAAGAGTTGAATAAGGATTCTTGAAAGGTTGGGAAAAACATCGAGCTTATCACTCATACCTAATTGGTTGATGGAAAAAAATGAGCTCATTGCAGTGAGAGGTCGAACTTATTACTTGAGGGAAACCATGCTTATTATGTCTCATGATGTCGAAGTTGTTGCCCAAGAAGAGGTTCAGTTTATTAATTGGTGGGAGGTCGAGTTATTACCTGAGAGGAAGTCGGACTTATTGTCTGGAGGAAGGTCGAGCTAATTACATGGAGAATTAGAACTTGTTTTCCCCTGTTGTTTTATTCCTTATTTTTAGATGATTTTCATTTTATTTTATAGGCAAAAGCATCAGTTTCAATGATGCAGTAAATAATAGCAGCTGCACTGACAAACCTGAAAATTTTTGGAGGGGGGAGGGGGTAGGGGGGTGCGATCAGCTCCTCTCGGAATCGTCACTTCTTGGATAATTGTCAGTAATTGTATCCATTATCTAATATTTTCATAAATTATTGGTCATTTAAAGGTTTAGCTTGCCTTATATAGTCTTGTAATTGCATTTATTGTATTCGCGTATGATGAGGTCCTTGAGATCCTTTCTCCAAAAACTAATAAATAAATAAATAAATAAATAAATAAACTTTTCGTGACATTCAATGGCGCATATGACAAATTTTGTAGCATTTATGTTCATATTTACAATTATTGAGGGATGTTATTAACAATGGCTATTCTTATAGTTTCTTATCGACTCATTGCTTTATTTTGGCTTATTGCTGATCACTTTTTATCAATGATAAGGTGTGATTAGTGGAAATAGTTGAAGTTTTTCCTGATAAGTGATAAGGATAAGTTTAATGATAATGTTGATCGTTTTACTTTAAACTGCTGAGGTAATCACCTCAGTAATCCTTATACGTTTAGAAATATTCTAAGCAATGAAAGAGTTGAATGAAGCAATCAATCTAAGCGTTTAGCGATAGGTTTCTATGAGAGCGCATTCACACACCTTCAATATCAACGCAAATTACTTGTACTTTACACGCTATTTGTTACCTATTCAATTAATGTGTTGTTTATGTTGTTGTTTGGTTAATCATTAACTCCTTTATATTTATTATTATATTTGCTATTATATTAAGAACACCTTCAATGGAACATTTTTCTTTGAAATTATAAAAATATTGGCTGTCTAAATATTGGAACGATTTTTAAATTTTAATTAATAGCCATTTGAAGATAAATATTCAGAATCAACCTGAAATTCAGAATTAATTCGGAATTAACCTGGAATTCAGAATTAATTCAGAATCAACCCGAAATTCAGAATTAATTCAGAATCAACCCGAAATTCAGAATTAATTCAGAATCAACCCGAAATTCAGAATTAATTCAGAATCGACCCGAAATTCAGAATTAATTCAGAATCCACCTGAAATTCAAAGTATGGAGCCGCTTTTTTAAGTATTGATAAAGAATAAGTTCTAATGTAATGAAAATTTCTGTATTGTTCGTAAAAAAGTAAAACTCGAGAAGTCAAGGGTGAAGCTCGAGAAGTTAGGGCTTAAATACAGTATAGCGGCTACTTTATTTATTTATCCGGTGTTACTCTAAAATCACTAGAAGAGAATGGTGACTCGTTAAAGGCGATAATGGGCATTTCCTATAACTCATTAATATACGGCATCTTTCACAATATTCCCTAAGGAATTTTCGTCAACGGCGCAAATGTCCGGGTAGGAAAAGTGCCCATTGATTTTCCTGTTGCAGATCAAGCGCTATCGTAAAGGGAGTGCCATATTCATGTCCATGAAACTGCCAGTTTTGTTTAACAGTTAGTCAAGTTGTGGTTTGTATATTCGAGCTGATTGATGATGCATTTGCGGTCGTTTTAGATTTCTTGCAAGCTAGTTGTATTAAAGATAGCGTGGTATTTATGACTGCTTATCATTCCTACTTAAGCTTAGTATTCGCGTCACGAAGTTTTCATTTGAAAGGATGCCTTATAAAAACTTACGTTATGAACGTCGATGTTATCTTATGAATTTTTAGAATCGTTTATTCTGTGAAATGATAAGATGGAGATGCAGTCTTTTTCGTATTTAGACATATTTCTAGACATATATTCATAGCAGTAAGTAAGCATATAGTGAAGTAATCGATTCTAACTTCACAGTATATCGAACGAGGTGTTACACCCTATCTGAAAACAAAATGAAGCACGTGTTTTCAACTAATTGCAATCTGTCAAGCAATATGCATAGTTGAATAGAATTGAAAGAAGGCAGCAACTGCCATCTTTTTATAGATGTATTCGTTGATGCTGACGTATATCCGCTAGGGGGGAACTTTGTTTTTAATGCTATAGCATATCTAAGTTGACATATAAGTACAAATTTTCTAAGTATTTTGTTGCAATACAATATCTATTGATGTATTTCTTTTTATCCTTTTTTTTGTGTTCCTATCACTAGTCGATGAAATATATGATAATAAAAGATAAATGGTAATAGAAGATAAGTTAGTGACTGATTATTCGGGAATGTACTAAATTTCTTAAGTGATTATCATCGATAAATGTAGAGTATATTAGAATGCAAAAATAGAATATAAAATATAAATATAAAAATAAAATACAAAAAAAACCTTTTGCATTTACATATGGAGTATCATTAAATTGTACTCAATTTCATTTATCATCAAAGCTACTTGATGATCTAACCTGCTTTAGTTTCGATGGTTAGCAATGGCCGTAGATTACCCATAGTAAATTACCCGTAGAATTTATACGCTCATTTTTCTCTACATAATTTCCCTTGATTTTTTCTATGAATGCACAAATGATTTCTTATATCTTCTTCACAAATAGATTGAAGAAACATTGGTGCATTATCAATTGGTGAACACATTTCAAATTTTTAACCTTTGGGAAGCATATTTTCTAATTTCAGCTGTTTGAATTCATTAGGTTATGTGCTTCGATAGGTTTAACTCAACTCCAACCTCTAAAACTTGAAAACATTCGTTCACACACTGATATTCTCATCGCAAAAACATAGACATCTATTATGGGTTTTAAGCCTTCTGTAACTTCGCAATAAACGATGATAATATAGACCTCCACTGTATGGGCTGTCACTGTTCATTGTCAAGAAATCCAGATATGACACATTGCTGCTGGTTGAATAACGAAACAGTGAATCTATACCCCCCCCNATATGCAAATTTATCCCACTGTGATATTATTCGCGCTTATAATTTTTTGGTTCATTGCCGTATTCATTAGCACTCAAAGAAAATTCGCTATTTTCGCTTTTATGATTGTCATTTTGAAAAATTCGCTAAATATGTCGTGGTTTTTATACACTTTATTCCGGCATTTCTAATTGTTGAACATATTCTATATCTGTAAGAATTACTGCGAAATAATTTTTCCATTAATAAGGATCAGGTATTATTTGCTATATTAAAAAAAATTTATAATTAAATATGAATGATTAAATCACTCGCAACAATTGGTTTGAATGTGAATGAATCTAGAAAAATCTATTCAACGAGTTTTAATGATGGTTACCTTGGTGATGGATATTACCCATTTTTAATTGAGATTCAACGATTGTTGTCGAGACACTTAATCGCAACGATTCGAAATGACTAAGTTTTGTGCATTTATTTGCTTTATGGTTGAAAATTGTTAACACCATTATGCTTTCGTCATCAAATCTTAACAACTAATGTTGAGGTTATAAGTTGCTTAATATCCGGTTTTCTTACCTCGCTTTATTGATTTATTGATTTTTTGAAGGTTTAATTTTAATCGATATATTGGTGCCTTTATTGTATTTGTGTACATCTAATATAATTTATAGTCGATTTCGATTTTATCTGATTGTTTAGATATCTGTGGGTTATTTACTTTCAATTGAATTTAGAAAGGGTATAAAAATACCCATCCCGCAGATTCGACTGAGTTGAAACAATTGAACGATGAATCGGATAGTATGCTTTAAAATAAACCACCAGCATGGTTTAAAATAAACCGACTTAATATTTAAAGTGAGATTCGATAACCTGAATTTTACTTTTCCGTCTGCAAAGAGCTATGTTATACTTTGCTGGGAAATTTTCTCAAAAGTAGCAATCTTTGTTTAATATGTATCCTACTCGTTGAAATTGTAATTTTTATAACAGATTGGTCCTTTATTTTGCAATGTTTCTATATAAGTGAATTCCTGAACTAGCGGTTATTCAAGGATTCAATTTAAATTTGAATCCTATATCGTAAAGCAGAAAGGGATAGTTAGTTAGAAAGTATAACTGGGTAAAACGCTAACACTATGTTTATTCAGTATAAATGGATTGAATATATTCAACGTTCGCTGCGGTTGACGAAATCTTTCGTCATTTTCCAATTTTTTTGCATAATATTATAGAGGTTTCTATTAAAAAAAAAAAAAAAAAAAACTCATGAAACCAAGCAGTTTTCATCATATTTCCAACGTTTAGCGGTAAATAAAGAAACATTTCTTATGGTTTGATCGTTATAAACCAAATGGATTAAATGCTATTTATCGATGTTCAGAAGGCATTACTGAGTTTAGTGTTTGGAACTTTACTAGAAACCGTGAAAAATATGTAATTTATGATAAAAACATTAACGTATTTTATAGGTATATTAGCAGTAAAATCAGAAGGCACTATATATTATGTGCATTTAGAAAAATATTCTTAATAACTTTGTGCTTACTCAATAATCAGTTTCAATGCGACATACTTGCAGATTATTTCTCTAGTATTTTTATGGAGGATAACAGCTTTTCTTCCGGTTTTTTCCTTTGTTGAATAATCTTCGCTGATATTTAATGTAAAAGGCATGTATCGATTTTTTCCTTTTATTGTTTTTATGAATTTTTCTAATTTCGATTATTGCATTTCGATTGTTGATTCATGTGAGGAAGACAAATACTTGTATCATTAAAAGATATAAATATAATTTTTTTTCTGTTGAAATTTTGAAATGTTTCCTGTTTTTTTTCTATTTAATAGCATCTCATTTGAAAAAAAAAAAACTTTTCTATTTCTTTTTCACTGAGAAAAAATGGTCGTTTTATTAATTTCATATTTATTGATATTATATTATTTCTATTTATTCAGATTTTATCTATAATTAAAAATTTTATGCAAATTGATTGTCGTTGTTGGTAGTCTTTAAATGTGCCTCAATTCTTATTTATTTCTCTCAAGTTAAACATCTCAGTTGTTGATTTTCAACCAATATGGTGCTACCTTCGTTACTATATTATCAAAGTTTTTGTTTTTTCTTATAGTTTATTGATTTCTAATAGTTGTAAAAAATATTCAAAACGATTTTAGGCCGACCATTGAGCTGGACAGATCCTTTCCTCTTTCGAGTGTTTTAGCCACACCTCTAAACATGCTTCCTTCAAAATGCTAGCCTTATTAGCCTTTCTTATAGCCAAAATTAATGTTTTTCTATCTAGTTAGAGTGCACACATATTTGGCATCCTCACCTATTTCTGATGCCACGTTATTAACCCCTGTGGTAATATTCATATAAAATACTGTAGGAATGAGATGCATCTTATATCGGAGAATAAGCATTTATAGAATGAATTATGTAAAATTATTTTTATTAATATTCCATTGTAATATCAACGACCGTATATGGTTAACGTTTTGCTAGTGAACAGCCACTTAAAAATGAAACTCTTTTTGGAAAAAAACTAAAAATTTGAGAGGGAAGTTTTGTAAAAATATTCCAAATTTTTCAATTTTTTCATCGGTAGCCATTAAACAGTCCGGGAAAATAAGCTCAAAGTGAAAATTTGTAAATTATGAGAGTATTTTAAAAAATGGAAAAAAAAGATAAATGAAAAAAATGTATGCGCAATTTCTTTGTTATCGATGGTTCTATTATTGATCGGAAGCTTGAATCGGCCTATATTTAGTTCCTCGGTCATAGCTAGCTAATTAAGGACCACCACCGATATGCAAAAACCTTCAGATAATTTGTAAGAAATGACTATGCTGTTAGGGAAACTCCTTCTCCCCCCCCCCGCCCCCCTCTC
>JAAVTS010001870.1:3020-20520 GCA_022845575.1 Baylisascaris ailuri
AAAAAATTTCCTCCAAGTTCATGTAGAAGGAGTGAGGAAAGGGGTGTGCAATTGTGACCCCAAGAAATACCACCTACTTAGTCCATCTACCTTTCTCTTCCCTCTTCAATACACTGCTTAACATTTGTGCATAGTCAATGGATTATAAAATGAGGTATTTCAATTTAAGTTAATTCTATTAAAGGTTGTTGCACGTGCACTAACAACTGTAGCACAAGAATCGACCAAGATGGACACCTCAAAGGAACAACCACCCAAAGTGCAGCCATCGAAAGAAGACGTCGATCAACTTTTCTCGACAGGTGATGAGACGAGGAATAAACGCAAACATGCTTTCAGGTTTTTTTTTTCTGCTTCATTTACGTTCTAAACTTTACATTGGAAGGAGTTTTTTTGGAGAGTCGGGATGTAAAACCCGTCACGTAGCATCCGGTTTCCTGAGCCGGCAATTCTTAACTCCGGAAGAGATCTACGGGAAATACGAAGATTATAGGGTTGAAATTTCTATCCAGCGTTCCTATAAACTAATTCGGAATTTCGTTGATACAGCCATTGATAGGTTACTCAGCTGAATATGATTTACAGTTCTGCTTGAAGCTTCCTAGTTTGATTCGACAGGTAAGATTATGGCAAAGTTGAGATATTAAGAAAGAGTGGGAAGCATATCGATCATATTTGTTGTTATGCAACATTGAAATAACTTATTTCAAGCATGAATCGTGTGGAGTTGATTGGAGGCGTCGCTGAGGCACCAATTCAGCGTGTGACACGTAGTGGTGGCGATTACGTAACTTTCAATATGATCACGAACGCTGAATTCCGTCGTCAAGGTTGCTTTTATTGATTTATTTTTTACAACCTTTTTTTGGCAAAGTTTGACTCGATGAAGTGCCAACTTGAGCTTAGATGTGGGCGTTTTTAGCGTCAACTCAGAGCGTAGAAAGGTCATTCTTTCCACTAAGGATCTAAAGAAGGAAGAATAGGGAGAGATGGCAAACAAGGGAAATAAGATTGCTGTAATATTTTGAGGAGGTTTTTCAAGGGTGGGTATTTATTTTCTACCAACTTCATATGATAGAGTTCTATGGATCTAGCATTTCTCGTGATATAATGCTTAAAAAATCGACAATGTAATCGTTGAATTGGTAAGGGTGTGCATTGTTCTGAGCGTCGTCGATAGCAGTGGTTTTGAAGACATTGTTGTTTGCTTGATGATTCGATTCACTCATAATTTTTGAGCTTAAGTTGGAGCTTAAGTTGAAAGGGTTGCTTTTTCTTGTTTTCTTTGGTTGAAAATGTAACCGGTACATTCGTATGTTTTTATGTAATGAAGCACAAAAGAGATACAAGTTAAATTACCGCTAAATTAATTGATTTGCAACATATACGTAATATGCAATGTTAGATTGCATTGCATTGCATAATTAATTGCATTGCATTTGTAATATGGACTATGCAGTTGTTGTATGTGTGGATGAAAGAGATGCGATAATTTAGATGGCGAATGGGCTGATCAATCAGAGTTGCATTCGATATCAGTATTCGGTCGTGTTGGTGATTTTGTGTTGAAAAATATTCAAAAAGGTAAAATTTAATTTTGCAATTTTGCAGTTTATTTTTTCAAAAAAAAAAAAAAAAATCCCAAGTTTTCGATAATGATCTCTGAGATGATAATCGATAAGTTTTTATTGCAATACTATTGAAAACGTTAAAATTAATATAAGTAATTAATCAAAGATAATATAATTTATACAAAACGCTCTCAATTGTTTATAAGTGAATGGATCCGTTCTGCGAAGAGAGATCAGCATAAGAAAGGATATTACTTGAAAACGATTTTGAATTCATATAGAATTCGGAACCCTTATGCGGTTCTTTTTTTTGTGATTTATTATGATAGCAGATGAAGACGAAGAGCGGTGGTTAATTTTTACGACTCGGATCGGCTGAAATTTTAGAGAAAGAGAAAGGGGCATCAAGAACGACATTAATGCTTTTCCTGCATTTTTCTACTTATATCGGTTGGTTGTTAAGCCATTGTTGCATTTATCTATACTCGGCATCGAAGCTTATCTGCCGCCAAGTGTCCAGGTGTATCAAATATTATTGAATTTTGAGGTACACGTGTGTTCGTTAGTGGCCGTATCCACTATCAGGTGATGACACGTGATGACGGTGCACGAATGGGTCGTATGGCCACAGTCAATGCTGAAGTCGTACAACCACTCGCCAAAATGCGTCCCCGAGTCGATACCGAAATCGAAAGTGATTCCCATTGAACGTTGTGCTAATAGGCTGCTTAACGCTTTGGGATTTGAAACGACTTGCGATGTTTTTGAGTGTATTGCATTTGTCGCGCCACCAAACAGTTACGAAAGTAGCGATCAAATTTTCCGTGAGCTTGAGCTTGAGCTTAAGCCAAGGTCAGGAGGTTACTCGAAGTGGGGTACTACTTCTAAAAGGCTTACTTTCTCATACGTTGTTGATGATCTCTTAAGAGTTTTTCAGAATGGCTGTGAATTTATAGAAAAAAACTTAATGTTGAGTTGAAATGTGCAAATTTTTTCTTTTGGAATGTTTTCGGGTGGATTATGAACGCGGCCTAATTATGCAAATATTGTTGACTACTATTGTTTGTTTTTTTTTAAATGAATTCTTTGTACTGATCTACGATAGATATGAGTGAATATTTGATGATATGCAGCTTTATTCAAATAAACGCTGTATGTTTTGTTTGAATTATTTACAGTTTTTCGCAATTAAAGGTTTATTTCCTCTCTTTCGATATTGTTTTTTAGTGTGTTTAAAAATAAAAATTATTTTTAAATATTGATATTTCATTTTGAAAAGAACTCCTATTGGTTTTTCCTCTCTCTAATCATAGTCACTTTTGGAAATATATGGAAGTTGTATAAGATGATGGAGTTATATTGATGATACGGGATACATTCATTAAGTTAGGATAGTTGAGGAGAAGGGGAGGGGGAGTTTTTGATTCTTAAGGAGCCTAGGAGGTGGACATTAGATGGCCTAGATCCGACTGAGGGTGTTTACCTATGTTCCTGGAGCAGGTGAATTTTTAATAATGGGCACTGAAAGATGGTGAAGAGGAGGTTATTGATTAATGAATTTGAGTGGTTATTTCGTTTTCTCTGATTTTAAAAGCCTTCAATAAGTTGAGTGCTCATCTAAAGAACTTTTTTAAAGGGTTTTCATTCTTTATAGCAAGAGATCGTTGATTTTGCGCTCATTTTAGATGAAAATAAATTTTCACGGCCAAAATGGATGAAGAAATTGGTGAAAAAAGGTGAGCAATTATATCTTAATTACGTAATTTTTAGTGTTTCATGTATTTTTAATATATAATTTTTATCTATTTCAAAGAAATCTAGAGATAAACGCGGTAGCTAATGAATACTTCGAAGAAAAAAGTTTTTTTTCTCCCGTATGCTGTTGCAGTTATAATTGCAATGAAATATATAATGTTTATGTTTAGTTATTCGATGCGAAAGGTTTTGACAGTTTATGCGAAGATGATGCTGGAAGTTGGTTGTTAGTTAATCTCGGATAACCTCCCTCTGTTATTAGAAAAAATAGTTTCGAACCCTCTCTCCATCACCCCCTCTCACTCACCTCATTCGTCTCCCCTCATTCCCCCTCCCCCACTTCCATCTTTTCAAGCTTCTAAAGACTTTAAAAGCTGCAACATTTTGAGTAATTTCTGGACGACTTACTATAATGACATATGTGAAAGCAGTTCTAGAACACAGGTAGCTGTTTTATTTTAGCTGATGTGAAGTGATTGATGGTCAGTAATCCATAGGTTTTAATAACACATCGTCCCTTATCTAAGAGAGATTGCACAAACGGGAGGGGGAAGGCATAAACGGCTGCCCATGTTGGAAAGGGTATATTTATATGGTTGATCTGTTTAATATGATGCTTGTTGAGAGTGAGGTATTCGGCATTCTCGACCTTAACAGGTAAGGTTGGAGGGGGGGGGGGGGGGGGGGTAGGCATTTAAACTGTCATAATATGTAGCTGTCGAGAACTTATTTTGCACCTGCCTATGTGGTACCATAATGAAATTGTTTATAACAGGATGGAAGTTTTCCGTAGCTTAGTGAAGGGCAAATGGAGGATAATGGCAATGCGTAAATTGGTTCGTCTCGGATTCTCATGGTATGTTCGACCATACCAAGAAAGTAATGATCAATCCTAAAGTAAGTTCCTTCTTTCAGTGGAATTCAGGTTAAAGTTTTAATCCACTCAACCATCCCCTTCCCTAACCTACCTGGACTTTCCATTCTCTTCAGCCGCTAGAAAAACTTGTGACAACTACTAAAAAAAAATTTAAGTTGGTAATTGATAGCAGGTATAGCGACCATCGCTGATATGTCTAAGCATTCATTCGTCCCTCTATGTCTGTGGTTTGCTGCTCATTTTTTCCGGTTTTATTCAATTATGATGGTCGTTTCCGTTTTTTTGTTACTTTTTATGACAATATTCATTATTTCTAATATTTTGGATGGAAAATTTGATTTGTATTGGCAATTATAAATGATTATAAACAGTTGCAAAATTTTAGTAAATTCATATTGATGATAAATTCCAACTTGGAAGAAAAAGTTTTTTTTTTAAATAAAAAACTGAAAGAAATGAATTTCAGAGACCGATGAATCGTATTTTTATGCGACGATTATCTGTATGGATATTTCAAGGATTTGCATATAATTACAGTTCCAAGATGTCTACTTTTCATTGTTAAGCCTTCTATAAGAGGTTATCGTACCCGCATTCGCCGATGAGGCATTTCTCAATCTGTGAGTTCCATCAGTTGTTCAACAGATAAAGAAGAGGCTCATTGAACTGTAGGAGGCAGACCTTGAAAAGCAGATTTACCTGAGGTAGTATAATATTTACCTAGGATACCTGAGATAGTATCATATTTACCCGAGATAAACCCGAGATAATACCATACTTACCTAGTAGAGTATCGTATTTGCCCGGGATAATACCATACTTACCTAGCGTAGTATCATATTTACCCGAGATAGTATCATATTTACCCGAGATAACATGTTTACCCGAGATAGCATCATATTTACCTGAGGTAGTATATCTCTTGTTTGTTTTACTTGAAATTTTCGCTGAATTGAGTTAATTGGTTATTTTTTTGATCGCTGTTTGGTGCTTTTAATCTGATATCAGTTATGTTGTATGACAACTCGGCTTTTTTATTTACTTATTTAAAAATATTCGCTTCTATTATTTATGCTGTTGTTGTTGAGTTATGTTGACATTGGTAGTTGCTGGTCATTGTTGTTCAGTTACGGTGAGAGATTTTATTATATATTCTTTTATTATTTATAGTTGAATTTTTAGGTCTTGATCTCGGATTTCTTTTGATATGTCCGCCACTTTGAAATAGTAGGTTGGTTTATGCAGTTTGCCATTCGTTATGATATATTTCTTTGCTGAGGCCGAGCTTTATTTGTTTTGTTTTATTTTGTTTGTTTGTTTGTATTCTATTTTTGTTTATCTACCTTAGACACCTGTAGGTCTACTTCCTCTTGATAATGGTTAGTGCATCTTTCGTTTCATTTTTTTAAATTACGGCTGGCAATTACGATCTTCACATTATTACTGCTCTCTTACGTACTGAATGTCTATCTATTCACCCGAATTGTTTGAGGATGTTGTTTTTTTTTTGATTTTTATGGGAGGTCGAATTGACTAAGTAAATAAATAAGTAAATATGGCAAGTAGTTGTACATATGTGAATTGAATCCGGCTCCGGTCGTAGCCGTGGAAGGTGCCGGAGTCAGATTGAATCCGTGAGCATGTGGAAGTGAGCTAAATCGGGTTCAAGTCCACTATGGGTGAAGTGGGGTTGCTCAGCCCAACCAAGTCCGAGGTCGACAGGACATTCAACCCGAGGTTATAATTTATATCAATTATTATTGACACGAAAGTTGATTTTGAGGGTGGGGGTAGGTTCGTTTGGCGCAGTAGGGATTCCGTTTGGTCGGTCTTCTTTGTCATAAAGGTTCGGTTCCACCAACTGCTACAAGATGAGTTTTGTAANGCCAGTTGCTACAAGATGAGTTTTGTAAGCTTATTCGGGAGTGCGATAAAGCTAAACAGGTGGGAATGGTGGCGGATCCTAGCTAATCGGGATCAATTCAGGTCTTGGGCACTGCGGTAAAGCTAATTTCAAAGATTAAGACTACCTAAAATGCGAGAAAAAACGGAAAAATTGAGTGAAAATTTGAGCCAAAGTTGGAAGCTTGCCAAGTGTCGTTGGAGTGCTCTCAATTCAGGGACTTTGATCTTATGATGTTTCCGCTGTATCAGTTTGCCATCGAAGCGGAAAGTATTTTTTTTTTGTGAGTCATGTTTTACCATCATCTAGCTTGTATAATAGACGCTAGTTAGTGCCAGCTGGCTGCCTTGTTTAGTGTTCATAATTTCGCAACTTCCAAAAGAATTATATTCGTATTGCTAATCGGAAGAGTCCTTGGAAGGAAGTACCAACCTTGGGAAGGGAGGGGAGGGGGATGTGACGTCCTTCCTATGGAAGTTGGAAAGATGGGGGAAGGATGTGACATCCCTCCTATAGAAGTTCGAAGGATGGACGTTGGTAAGTAATTCGTTCATCTAATAGTGATGTTATTGGCATACGTCATCGGTATATAGGAGCGTTGTTGGTGCCACCCAGACACTAGGACAATGAAATATGATGCGATGGTATGGTCTCTAAAGTAAACTTCGTCGTGCACGGTCTTTCTCTATTTCTTCTCACTTTCCACTCTAATGTAATATTGTGTTTCGTTTGGTACTCTTATTTTTGATAGGCAACGAGGTTTTTTGTTACGAAAAGTTTTAAGAGTTATTAGCTAAGATGAATTATTGGTCGGTGAATCTTTATACATTTAAGTTTTTATTAGTTTAGAAATTGTTACTTGATCTTATTTAGTTCATTGTTTAAAATATAGAATTCTATATAGAGAAGGGATCGGAGGCGCGGGGAGGAGGGTTTATGGCCGCGAAGCCTGGGGTTATAAAACAAGGAGAAAAATGCCCTTCGCTGAAATATCCGGGGCGCAAATGTCCGCAAAGCAAGTTAAAAAAAATTAGCATTTAAAAACACGTAATGCTGTTGTTAATATTTTAAAGGTTAAGGTCGCTGTCAATACCAAATTAGAACTTCAAAATGAGTAGATAGTGAACATAAACGCATCGGGCCACAGGTTCCACTCATTTAGAAGAAGGGCTACCTGTTCCTGTCTTACATTACAAGGCTAAAATTTCGTTGACTTTCGTAGTCTTTCGAGCTCTTATGGCCAAGAGGCTGCGTCATGGCCAAGCCATTGGTTCGACTTCATGGCTCGGCCACAGGCTGACGGCATGCCTGGACCATGGTTTCCGCTGCCGGTAGAGTTGTAAGAATAGCCAAAGTTTTTGAATGATTCTTCTTTGTTCGTAACTTTGAAGTCAATGCTTTAAGAATTAAGAAATGGTATGGAAACGAGTGTCATGCAAGGATCACTAAAAAATGTTTAGTCTATTTCTTGTCCCCAACGAGAGAGGTATGGATTAGGAAATCGTCTCATCCATACTTCAAGCCGATAAGCTTAGTTCGATCGATACGAGAAGATAACAAATAAAAGTGCGACACTAATATTCATATATTGCTAGCTCGTTCTTTTTGTTGATTATGTAATAAGGAATCGTTTTTTTTTTTTTTTTAAATATAAATCCCCTAAGTGGCTTTTTTCTATGAAGAAGTTTCATTGTTTCATTAGATTTTTTAGGTTGTTTGATAAGTTTTAACTTTAAAAAAATCAATATTAAGGTGGAAGGTCTTTTTTTTAAGCACTTATCACGGCTATTTGCCATGGCGGGACTTCGCGCACGTTGATTATTTTAGAGAGGAAGGAGAGAGGGAAGAGGAAGGGAAGCATACAGCTCTAGATAAGGAAATTGTTTTTATGTGGTTCATTTTAAGTTTTGTTGTTGGTATTGGCTTTTTTATTTTTCTAGTTGTAAGTTTCTCTTGTTCATATTTTTAGTGAGCACTAAGAGTTGAGTTGGCGATCTGCAGTTTTTTTTCGACTACAGATCCAGCTAGTTATCTTGTTACAAGCAAATATTTCGACTTCTTAGTTTTCAGATTTTCGATATTTAGGTTTTCTTATCTCCAATCGGACTCTAGTCCAATCATTTGCCTTCTTCCGCTTTATTGGTAGATGATGGCTGCTATAGCATAGAAAACTTTCTGGAATTACCACATCCTTAACCACGTTGTGTCGTTTTTGAATCAATCGTTCGATCGCTAAGAATGTTAACCTGTTTCCAGGCTGGAGTATTTCCACCAAAATGAGCAAGCTACCTTTTTTATCGAAGATGACATTCGCTTTAAAATCCATCTCGCAATTACAAATATTTCCCAGGTAAATTCATACAGCGATTTATAATGGAGAGCAGTTCGCATATGTTTTTTCCAATGTTTTTCTACTTAAAGGCATTGATATGCATAAATTAAAATAGGTTGATCTTTGCAGTTATGTCCTGTTTATTTACGCATTTGCCATATCGGAGGTGGCAGTGCAAGGGGTGCCTCCCTTCTTTGTTTCTTCCTTATCTCGGTGATGCTGCAATAAGTTTGTCACATGCAAAACTACTATTGACATGGTGGTTTTTTTCCTTTTTTTTTGGGGGGGGGGGGGGTTTCTTCTCTTTATCTTATATTTGCTTCGAAGGTAAGCACGAATGAAACACTCGATCCTAGTAGGTGAAATCTTTTATATATCTTTGCTACAAATGGATTTTTTTCGCATTGAATAGGAGAGGTGATGTTTGCATCGCTTTTTTTTTCGCCATACGTCCCTATCGTTTTGTAAATATCAGATTTTCAATCTCTTTCATTCTACAACCTTATGATGATTGGCAGTGTGTCAAGTGGTTGTCGCTTTCGATTTCCCATCTCGTCGTCCACAGTCGATCGGCAATCACTGTTCCTCAAACTTGGGTAATTAAAGCGAAGTTTTGCACAGCTACAATGGTAATTGGCAAGTTTTATAGGTTAAGTGTGACGTTTTCATCAGGCAATATCCGCTACTATTCTGAAGGATCAACGGCTGGTAGCGGTAAAACACATGATTCACAATCTGGTGCAAACGCGAAGAATCATAAAAAGAAGGCAGAAGTTGTGGAAAAACGAAAAGAGAAAATAGAAGATGGACGAAGGTTGAAACCACAAGGATGGATTTCACGAATTCTCACTGGACCACAGGGTGTTGCAGCTCACTATTTACAGAGTCATTCATCGCTTCTTTCCGACTCTAATTTTATCTATGAACTTGTCAGTGAGTATATATCTATTATATTTATATTCTTTTAATATTTTTAAATTCAAAGGACTAAAAATCGTTGTGTCCACTTGAAGGTCTGTAAGAGGCAATTGCATCTTAGAATCACAAAAAGACTTCGCGAAAGATCGTGAAAGGAACGGGATGGAAGAAGGCTGGAATCAAGCTAATAGTTTGTTGCATCGGTGGGCTGTTGACTTTGCGCTTATCGAGGACACACAACCCACAGCACGGGACTAGACTGTCACTCTGAAGAGTGGATCATCGATCTAGGACTGGAACGTCGACCTGGGGGTTGAATTGTCGATTCGATCTTGGGCTGGACCATCGATGTAGGACTGGGCCTTGCATCTGAGGCCTGGATCGTCAGTCTAAGGTTGGACCATCAAGCTAGGGCTGAGAAGAAGAGAGGGAGAATAGGAGAGCTTATTGAGAGAATTTGGAACGCAAGAGGTTATTACGAGAAATTCGCTGGTTTCGATTAGCTGGAGCAATTCATTGCTAAGTTTCATAGGAATAAATATAGATATGTTTATCAGAATTGCATAAAAATAGGAGATAAGCGTAGATGTTGCATGGTGGAATGGTTACTGTATTTGCACTTTTCTTATGAAATTTTATTATTTACTAAAAATGTTTTCTGTGAAACAAGGGTATTGTTTGTATATTATCAAGTATGCCATAACGAGATATAAAAATCCGATTGTAGGAGACAGAACCTGTCGATTAGGTGGGTCATTGGAAGGATGGTAATAAGGACCAGCTTATGATTTGCCCACTTGAGGTAAGAGTGGGTAAAGTGGATTAAGTATTATCGTCTGAAGCTTATAGACGTGGTTAGGAACTTTTCACCTCATGTAGAGACTTGATGTCGACGTCTTAGGGCTTTTTGTTGCTCAACATTGCAATGCGATTGCAATCGCATTGCAAATTGGATGACATATTTGCAATTGCAGCTCATGATGCAAAGCCTGGTGAACTTGACAACTACTTAAAACTCTATAAGAATTACGCAGATGAAGTGAGAAAATTAAGCGCTGATTGCGATCTACTAGGCAGTTGGAAAGTTTTCTATGCAAATCGTGATCAAGCTGTTCACCTTTGGCGATTCAAGCATGGCTATGAAGATATCGATCGGTAAATAATCGATTTTTTTTTCTTGGTTTGTGACAAGCAGTTATATTTAAAAATGAAGGTTCTGGCACATAAAGGTTTTGCCCAAATTGCTAAAAAGGAATTTGTTTATTAAGTGGAATCACGGGATAAACCTACAAGCGGGTAATGTTGCATCGTCCAGGTTTGTTTTTATCATAAATTTTATAGGAGATAAGCGCAACACTAGATTGTCGGCAGATGGGAACTCGGTAGATACCTTCATTGATTATCAGGTTGCAAGTTGTAATCAGAAGATATTTTTTGGGGATATTGTCGAAGATATTTGCTGATTTTTTTTTTTTTTTTTTTCCATAAGGAATGAAATGGTTGCTTCAGTTAAGGAGTGGGGGGAGGGGGGGGTTGAGGGAAGAGAGTTGGCTATTTTGTTATAAAGAAAACAATTTTAGTGCGATGAATGCGCTTCTCACCAAAGAAAATCTGAAAAGTTTGGAGAGAGAGATGAGTCAACATCTAACACGACGTCGTGAAGTGCTTGCCAAATCATTCAGCTATTGGGGTGAACCGAAGCCTAGACAACCATCACATATTTATGAACTTCGTACTTATATGCTACGAGTAAGGAATCTTTTGCATTTTCTAAAGAACTATTCTGTTTAAGGAAAGAAAGAAGAGGGTTTTCTTAGGCGGATATAGCTTTTTGATATGGGGAGCAAGTGGAAGCAAAACAGATTTTAGGATGGGGTGGGGGGGAGGAGGAGTGAGGTGGGATAGTCAATAGGGATGGTCGCTGATCTGGAGGGGGAGGGGGGAAGGGTGAGGTGAGAGGGTCATAGGGATGATCGCTGATCTTGTTCTTCATCCATTCTGATTGTAGGCTAACTTGTTAATGATTGATTTCAGGTTATCTAAGGGAGAGCATTGATTTATTTAATTCTTTTCTACAGTTCCATTATTTTTGCTCATTATTCAATAATTAAATTTTTTTTCGTTATATGTAGTTGTTTCTATAGAAAATATCTTTTCAGCCAGGCACACTAATTGAATGGGGTGCTGCATGGGCAAGAGGGATCCATTATCGTCGTGAAGCAAATCAAGATGTTGGTGGATTCTTTAGTCAGGTTAGCCCTACGTTATTCTAATATCTCATTTTACGTTAATGATGGTTGTATCTCATATTTTCGATGTCCAATCCCATCTTTCCTTATTTTATTCGAAGGATTCTTTAAAAACATTCTTCACCAAGCAATGGTTATTACGCGATCGGCTTCTTAATTTTATGGAGGCACTCGATTTTGAGACTTGAATAATATATACTTAATTTATTAACGATTAGGGACTTGAACTTGAAATTTAACTTCCATTTTGCAATTTTATTTTGTTTTTTTTTTATAATTATTCTTTTTCCACCCTTTCAGATATTTAAATCCAGTCAGCGTATACCACTTGGCTGGCGGGATATGTAGAGAACGGGTCAATTATTCATTAATGTCTTATTGCAACCAACCTGTTTATTTAGCGGGGGGAGGGGGGGGGGGGGNAGAGAAGGGAGACAGGGGAGGGATATTAGGGAGGAGAGGAAAAATAATCGAATTTTTGATGGAATAAGTGATTAACGATATCAAATTGCAGATCGGTCCTCTGCATAGAGTGTTTCACATATGGGCGTATCCAAGTCTAGTGGAACGGAACGAAATACGACAAGAAATGTGGGCAAAACCGGGATGGGATCAGACAGTCGCCTATACTGGTTGGTTTCATCTAGTTCGTTTATTCCTTGCCGATCGGGTCATGCTTCTTGGAGAGGAAGAGCTCAGGGAGGCATTAACGATTTGATCGTCGATTGGATCTGAAAGGGGGGGGGAGGAAAATTATGGAAGAAAGGGAGAGGGTCGGTACTTAAATGTCAAAAATAGTTTTGGTTTAACATGGAATCAGAAATTATAGTGCTTGTAGGCTTTTCTATAGTGTGTAAATTTCCTATAAAACAATTGTTTGAAATTTTTGTCATTTGTTCACTTTTTTAAAGGCTCCGGTTAGATGGAGAGAGAAATCGCATTTGTTCTTCTCCATTCATTCGTTCGTACAGTTTCCTGTTGATTGGTCGATAAAAACTCCTTAATACTTTCCTTTCGTAGGTTTTTACTTTGTAAGAGGGAATGGGGGGGGGGGGGAATCAATTCATTAATTGTTCTAATCGTTCCATTTTCCAGTACCATTAATCAAGAAAATGGATTCGAAGATTCTTATTCCAACCGAGATGTCACAACTTAAGTGACTTCGCCGAGATAACAACATTAGCCACAGATATTTGGATGCTAAATTTTCGATCGGGTACTATGCGTGTTGTGGTTTCATTTTTTTTTTCAAGTTTTATTTTATTTTCTTCCATTCCATTTTTGCAAAATCTATGTTTCTAAGATTGTCTTGTCGGTTTTTTATGGTTGTTAGGTTTAAAAATTACCGTGCTCTGTGTTGAAGTCGTTGAGTTTTGGTAAATTTTTTTTTCGAGGTTGGTTTATGGTGAATATGAAATATAGACGAACAGTAAATTCCACTTTGTGAGATTGTTTTCTTTGTTTCTTATTGCTCATTCCATGTTGCAAGTTGATACGGTTAAGCATTTTTCTCTTTTTTTTAGATGTATTATTTTCGCGGCGGTTGTTTTCATTATTTAATTCACTGCTTTTTTTTACTGTCTCATAGGATCGAATTGCTAGTTTGGAATATTTGGTCTTTCCAGCATGCCATCAATTGCCATATTTGTAGCCTTTTCGAGTGGTCAGTTGCTGAAAGGGAAGTGGTCACATGACAGATTTATAGTTATCAATTATGCCTTTTGATAATTGGCCACATAAAAAAGGTTTTAATGGTCAGCTGTGCGTTTTTACGGCTGACCACACGAGAAGATTGTAGTGGTCAGCTGTGCCTTTTGGCTACTGCTAACAGAGTTGCTTATTGATTTGCTGTATTTAGTCTAGCGTATTTATGTTGTCTTCCCGATATGCATAATTGATGTATATATTATATTGCGATCACAGTTTATGCAAATGACCGATAAAGCATTTTTCATGGTTTTTGTGAATTTGAGGATTCAATCGGCTGCAACCGTTTTGCTTGCCAATGTCTTCAATTTTTTTGCATTCATTTTATGATGAAGTGAATATGTAATGAGAATATGGAAATTTAGGTTGTCAACCTTATTTGATCTTTGCAAGTTTACCTGTCTTTAAGATATTTTGGTTTATTTGTGGTGTGACCTGAGGTAATTGTTAAGATAGCTCGGCCTATTTGTGGTGTGACGTGAGGTAGTCGAATCTTCTAGAGGGGGTTTGCCGCGTTTAACAAATTGATGAACAATGTACTGTTTATGGAGCGAGGAAGGTAGGTGATCGTTTCTAGTTTAGTGGGAACCTCCTCCGCCTTCCCTCACCTTATCCCCCTTCCTATTTCCCGAGTACCTGTTCTTACTGTACCTTATCATCACTACGGTACACCTGCCGATCAAAAATTCAACAGCGGCTCTGTTTTTCATTCATCTATCGTATTGGCTTAATAGTGAAATCGATTTGTTATAAAAAGATTAAAAGTGCAAAAGTTGGATATGTTTCACTGGAAAATCCATGACACACAATAGAATTTTTGAATGGATTAACGTCTGTGTGTGGCATTTCTATCATCATTGCTGCCTATTGTTGTCGCATTTTTTCATAGCATATTGCTTGTACTCTGACAGGTGTGCTGTCATTTTGATCGAATTGATACGGGTTTGTGTATATTTTATTGTTTTAATTATTTTTGTAATTGTTTAATGGGAGTTGAATTAGTGATTTGATCGATTTTGAGGGGTATCTATTAGAGGTTTAAATTATCGGACAAGGTTCTTTAGCAGCTTGGATCGGAATCAGGTCTATAATGTGGATTAATCCATATATGTAGGAGCGTCGACCTGCTTCACACCTATGAGAACTGAGGTCACATTATGCAGTTCGGGCGTTCAGAGATACTTCTTCATAACGATGACATTAAAGTTTTCTTTCGGAGCCCTGCGTTTAATGTTGTCGCATCCGAGGCAAGGTCTTTCCCACGGTGTTTTACATAGTTTTTACCGTCGCGGTTGCCGCTGATGAGGCTGGTCGGAGTGTTTGAGTAAGAAAAATTAGGTTTTTCTCATCACTGAATTCCCTAGTTTTGCTTAAAAAACTCTTGTTCCATTATGATTCCTTCTGCTCGGACCTTGCTGTGTCTTTCCTCATCAGTGCTGTGTCATGGCTTCAGACTTCGTGTTAGCTCCATCTTACCCTCTTCCCGCCTGACCATAAGTGTTTACCTTGCATTATCCTCTTCCCACGGGAATACGAGCTCTATTTCCCAGCATCCTTCCCTTCCTTATTTCTCCAGAAGAAAATGCAAAACTGCAGGATATTTGCTGCTGTCACATCCACATCTTGTTCCACTATTCGGTGACTATAATTTAGGCATATAGGCATATACGTGATCCAACTTGATCGTTCGTCCATGATCGTTTCGCTTCGAAGTATTCCGTTATCAGAATTGGTAAGCATGTAGATTCCTGGAAAGCGTGGATGACATAAATTCATATCGAATGTGATATGGACCTTCTCTGCACGTTCATATATATATTCTAGAAGGATGATTTTTGAGGAAAAAACGAAGAATTGTGCGTCGATCAACACAACAAATAAGAGTAATGTCGACGAATCCCTTCGATGATGACTACAAAGATTACACGGGTGCAACATCCACATCTGGCAAGTTCTCGTGAATTATAATATTTTCTTTTGGTTTTTTTTAAACGGTTTATGTGTTAATTCCGAAATTTTTAATGCACTATGAAATTGACCGGAAGTGCAAAGATCAAAGTGCAAAAGTTTGTAAGGGACGAGCTTCATCGATTGTGATCACCTGCCGTTAAAAATATTGGTTTCATTTGTCGATTACTATGCAGCCCCACAAACTTAATTACAGATTTCGAAAGCAGAGATAAGAAAGCCTTTTACCCAATTCATTCAGTTATTCACAGCCATCTTTCACTGAAGAAATCGATCGCAATGATTATTTTCGCTATAAAATTTGAGTCGGTTCCACTACTCTTCATTCCCCCCCCCCCTCTTCCCTTCCTCCAACCTCCATATAATCTTAATCTTCGACCCAGTCGCATACCATTCCGCCGGTATGATTTAATAACTTTCATTTGAGTCAACCGTCGATTAGAACATGGGATGGCGGATCTAGCCGCATTTTAGAGAATGCTGATTTTAGGTCTCCGCAACATTTTCCCGAAGATATGTTTATTTTAAGGTTATGAATTATATAAAATTAACATTTCTTTTAAATATATTTTACTGCTGCTTATAAAAGAAAGCTTTTGAAAAGGGGAATTTATAAGGAATGGATTTTGGGAGAATTTTTGCTTTCACATGGGGATATCACAAAAATTTGAATAAATAATGATTTCAGATTTAATTCTTTTGTATTTTTATAGGACCAATAAAGAGCTATACAACACTGGGAAGCAATAGTATCGAAGAAGATGTTAATTTCTATGAACGTGAGATCGAGAAATACATGCAAGAGTCACTTGATAGCACTCAACGATCGAGGAGACAACTCGAACAGAGTGAGCAGATCGGTGTTGCCACTGCACAGGTTTGCGACTCATTCCAACTTGACGATCTTTTCTTTCATGAATGTCGCTTTTAAGAAGTCAAGTTCAAGTTGAGGTCACGTTTTTTGACGATTGTTACTTCTCAGAGGTCGAGATCAAGTTCGCGATCTCTTTTTTTGTGGCCATTACGTCTGAGGGATTCTCGACGTTATCACTGCGATTCATTTTATCTTCCGCCTACACTGGAGTAGGTTTGAAAGCATTTATTCCTTGGTGATTAAAGGCGTATGTTGCCTTCACTGAGCACTTAGAAGGTGGATTATGGATCACATAGATGGCATAGATCAAACTTTCACAAAGCCATATTTTCTAAAGGTGAATTTTTGTGAACGTGGAAGGGGAACAAGGAAAAGGGGTGGTTCATCTTTTCTTTCGTTGCAGTTATAATATTTTTTCGAGAATTTTCATCTTCCGTTTTCACAGACCGTCATGTTGAATTATTTTTTAATTGTGCAATTAAACTAGTCTTATGATCGACCCCTCATCTCAACGATTGTGTAATGGCGCAATCGTCAGCTATTTTTGTCACGTTGAAGTATACCTCTCTTTTTGCTTTACGTTTATGTTAACGTAAGAGTAATGAATGAGATATTATACAGAAGTTTTTTAATGGAAATAATTGACGGGTTAAATTTTCTATTGGTGAGTTTTATAGGACTTGTTGGCACAACGTGAAAAACTCGAAAATACCGAAAAAAATTTGGATGAAATAGATAGAACAACAAAGATGACACAACGTAGTCTCAACAGTTTGAAATCGGTATTCGGTGGTTTCTTCAAGAATAAATTCACTCGTGCACCCAAGGAACCTACATCAAAGGTATGATTCTTGCAGGATTTTATCGATGATCCATTCGAATATTTGGGTGGGCTATCATTGCATCCTCCCCTATGCCCCTTTCATCCTCTCCCCTTCATCCTTTCTTGCTGTAATAATTTTAGTCGCTTTATATTCTCCTTTATTCCACTTGTGCTTATTGTTCTAGCATGGTTATATGATTTTATATAACTAATGAAGCATATATTCAGCTATTGCATACTATATTTGAATGTGGTTAGCATTATCATTTTTATTTATTTATTTATTTATTTTTTGGTTTTTGGGCATTGTGGTTGAATATGAATTTCAGATGCCATCATCGAAGTCGGACAATCGTTTGAACAGTACGGTCGATAAGCTAACCTCCGATACGAATTTATATTCAGGAGGCGCAGTTTCAGCCTCAGGTCCAACTTTGAGTGAAAGTTCGAGAGCTGCCATCAAAGGTACTCGTTGGGAGACGATGGACAATGAAATTGATTCCAATCTTGGTTAGTTATCTTT
>JAAVTS010001871.1:3941-37506 GCA_022845575.1 Baylisascaris ailuri
TTGGTCAAATTGCAATTTTTTTGAATTCCTCTAAATGTTGAATGTGTATTAGTTTTCTCCATCCATTTGCTTTCTAAGCATTTAATGAGAGAAAAAAAAAAAAAAAAAAAAAAAAGAAATTGCTTAGTCGTTTGCAACTAAGCGAATCCATTGTAACATAAAATTTTCTCTTTCGATTCTCGATTTTCAAATTTCAAAGTATTTTCTTTTTTTTCGTAATTTTCCACTATTTTTTCCAACAAAAAATCCATTATTCACGAATTTCTGATATTCATTTCCAAAAATCATTCGTTGACTTTTTTTTCAATTTTTTAAACAATATTTTTACTACAAATTAGCCAATCAATAATCACTAATTTTTCAAATCTAAGTATTCATACTTTCACTTATTTATATTGGATTCGAATTTTACATTTGAGTGCATTTATTTTCGATTTTTTTTTTTTTGTGAATGCTCAATTAATATGAATAGATCTCATAAGTTAATCATATTTATATGTCAATCGATATGAAATTGCATTTGTATACCAATGAATTATTGGCAATAATTGCTAAGCCTACTTATTATTTATTATATTATTTCATTCAATTTTATTACATATTATAAAATTATCGACATTATTAATTCTATAAAAAACCTTGTGCTCGAAAGATATTTCAAGATTAGTTACTCGAAATCTCTCTATCCCTCCTTTCCCCTTCTTTTTTCTTCTTTCTCCTCGAACACCCCCTCGCCCCCTCCCTCCCCATTTTCTTCTTTCTCTCTTTCCACTACCAACATTCTAAATGACTGGAAGTTGATTCACGGAAACTTTTATTCTTTGACCACTAGTGGTGGCAAGAAAATACCATTTCATCTCTTTATTCTTTATTCTATTATTGAGAGGTGATTTTGAGCTCGTTTACCTACGGCACTCGTTTATTGCTCATGTACAGTATGAAATATTTCCTACATGTACAGTATGAAATACATGTACAGTATGAAATATGTACAGTATTTCCTAACATTTAATATTATCGCTGAGTCGTTTTTTTTTCGTTGTTTACTGAATTTTCAATCCACTTTTTCTTCGAAATTGTTTATATTACTTAGCCAGTATTTGCCAATATTTTAGTTTCTCCTCCACTTTTCCTTCCCCCCTTCCTTTCCCAAAAAAAATCGTCTTTGAGAACACCACTAATAAATTTATAGAAAAAAAATCGGTATTTACAAGTGTCTAGTTTTTCTATAGATCGACTTTCGAGCAAAATTAAAAGCTAGTTGATGCTTTACGAGAGAATGATTCATATATCATTATGCGTCTAGTTTCACCACGTAGAAATTCTATCGTTAAAATTCCACTTCAACTCTAGTAGGAGGATGCATTCAATTTAAAATTCCAACATTTAAACAATTCGACTATCTTCAGTCCGCTTCAATGCGAATGACGCCATACTCTTAAAAGGTATTGCGTCAATATGTCATTATATGCCTCTATTCCTTTATCTATCAACACGTTGAGAAAGTTACCATTAAGGAAATTGATTCAGTTGACGTTTTGAGATTGCTATAAATTTGTCTTAGGAATGCTCATATTTAATTACTTTAAAATCTAAAAGGTCATATAGACAGGTCATATGGAGGCTGTCATACAGACAATTTTCGGCCATGTCCACTACTGGCAGAATGGCAAGAAAATTTTTTTATTCAAAAGAACTGGACAGTTTTTTGTTAGAGATTTTTTCTCGGCTTTCTATAGGCATTAGAAATATAAACCCCTAGGTAAAATGTCTATTTGTTGTAGGGTGATAAGACAACTATAATCTCCGATGACTTAAAAAATTTTTTTTGAAAATTATCTACCAAAACATGAATTTTTTTTAGACTTTTTGAGATTAAGCTCAGAATGATATTATCGTTGCTTTCAAACAGTCGTCTTTTTAAGGTTTTTTTCCGCAATAATTGATGACTGTCTAATCGAGATGCTAAAGCGACAGTTCTTATTCGGTCGGCTAAGCATGCTGGAATTCCCCCATTTGAATTTCATGCGTTTTCCAATTTTTTTTTCGAGATTTCTAACTTATTTCAAATTTCAAAAAACCGTCAGAATCTTTCATTCTTTCCCTTCGCGTTTATAAACCTCGCTTGTTTTGTGCCAAATTTATTGTTTAGCATTATAAAAAAATTAATCCAATGCGCTAAACTTGAATATGATGGTGAGCATATTCGGATGATCGAATGTTGAGATATCACATTGTTTTAAGTCCTCTCAATTTTATTTTCATTATATATTATAATATGAGCATTTTTATTGTGAAATTATTTAAAATTTTGATTTTATCAGAACTCGTTTGAATGTATCCGAAAAATAAGGCTGTAAATTTGTGGTAATCACAAATTTTTTAACGTTTTTACTTACTCGAATAACAGCACTATCTTTATAACTTGATAATTGAGAGAAAAAAATTTTAGTTTAGTTTTTAAAAATTGGTCGAAAATAAAAATAATATCATATTAGTCTTGTTGCTAACATTATGTTGAAGAATGATAAACTAATGAATGAATTAGATTTTTTTTTTTTTTGAAAAATATATTACTTATATGATACATTAATAGGAAGTTAGCAATAACTTAAATAATTTAAAAAAGCTGAAAATTTTACAAGATTTAATTACGTCATTGGACGTCTTTAAATAGGCCAATAATCAAACAAATGCTTTCAACACAAATGTTACTGAAAATCTGCAAGTCAAAAAAAACTAAGGTATTAATTTGCCAGCAAAATTTTTTTCGATTATTGGCTAGATCTTTACATTTTTGCTTTCAACCCCTCCTCTCTCTCCTTCCTCACTTCCCTGCTTCTTCCCTCTCCACCCTCTTATAACTTTTAGTTTACCGACATTTGGCTATTGCGGCCCTATGTGCCCAGTTGAATGCAACAATTGAAAGCAATTCGGCGTTTGCTCATCCTACTTATTATGTTGCTCATTGTCACATATGTAAACTGCTTTCGAGTATTTCTGCTCAAATTCTTTAGTGTTTACTTATCGTAAAAACGACAACGAAACAATTTCATCATTTCGGCTCTTAGCTGCAGCTGCATGTGGCTCGAGCTTTTCGCTCTAATTTTTCATTTATTATAGAGAAATTTCAATAAATTTTCCTTTAATAAATTTTCTTCTTGACACTTTTGCTGCAATGGTTTGCCTAGAACTTGAAAAATAATTTTTGTAGCAGACCAAGAGAAGATATATCATTGATGAATTTTAGTTGATGAGGTGAAGGTTACTTTCGCAGATGATAAAGTTAAAGAAACAGTACTGATTAACCACCTCGATGAATCTTGATGATATGGTACGACCAGAATTAAAGTCGAGTACATTATTATTTGCATTAGACACGCAGAGTACCTGTCTATGCAAATATGCGGAAACCAAAATTTGCATGTATAAAATCTGCCAAATTCATCTTTTATCCCACCTGTAAAATCCAATGATAGATACAAATTACCATCCTCAGCTCTGTAACAAACTTATTGCCTTATTACCTGAGAAGTTTATCTTCTAGCAGACCCTAATAATAGAGTTTTTTTTAGTGAAAAATTTATATTTCTGCATCAAATAAGGTTACTTTCAAACATTTTAATGCATCAAAAAATTTTCCCACTTGTTATTTCCTTTTTTTCCCATTTATGTCAATTTTTATGATAATTTTTAAGAAATAAAAAAACGCTAAATATGTAATTCTTTGCTCATTTCCTATATTCTTTGAGTAATAATTTAATCGCTAATCTCTTAGAAGAGCATACTAAGGGCGCTTCTTTAATGCAGAGTTTCGCATTTCTATTCATTTAGATGATCGTCTGCCTGAATATCGAAAAGAAAATATCACGAAAAGCATTTGTGATACAGATATAGAACGAAAAAAAAAGTCATTTTCAGACCGCATCCAACAAATTTAATTTATGAGTTTTAAGTGCATTTAGATTGCCATAATTCGTTAATGAGAAAGACATTCGTATGATGCGAAATTAAACTTTGGATGTTATCATTCAATATTGCATTTTACATAAGTTGAATAAACCAACAAACAGACGCACATTGCACATAGAGATATAACATTTTTTTAGCGATTTGATTTTTTCTGTGCATTATTCTTGCTTGTCTCTTTGTCTGTTTGTCTGTTTGTCTACCCGAATCTCTATTTGCTCATATAATTTTCCGTTTTGCTGAAAAATTTTCCAACAAGCCTATGAAAAGCAAAAGTATTTTTGAGAATAGCAGCTGTGTTGTTATTGCCACCAATATCGACTATTATTCACAGCTATTTCATGAAATATTTATGATTGCTTTGCATGTATTGAAGCCATTTCTCGACACATTAAAAGATTCATATGATTGCTAAAAACAACCATTAGCAATTGATGGATATCATTTTTTTTTTAAATATTTTCTCTTTCAAGTTTATCAGTATGTTTATTAAGTTCGTCAAGTTTGTCACATATTTTTCAACTTTATCAACATGTTTATTGAGTTTATTTTAAGTTTTCTCATATTTTCCAAGTTTATCAATGTGCTTCGCATGAAAATATATATTGCGCTACGCATTCTGATCGTGCGAAGTTTTCATCTTCGCATCATTTTTAACGGTGTGGATAATATGAATATACTTTTTTTTGAGTAAATCTACTTTCTTTACTAAAAAAAAATTTCAGATTTATTAATAGTCATTTAGGTATTGGTTTTGTTTGCTACCTAAATATCATTCGAATTGTAATTAACTATCCGATATACTTATCTGTATTATACTTAAGTATTTCTAACAAATAAACCTGCTTAAATAATTAAAGTGATATAATGACTTATACTAATCTTTAAATAATTAATTCTACGGAGTATATCAAAGCTTTCAAATGGCAACTTCTAATCTCGGAGGAAATGATTAAATCTACGGCTTAAAACTTTCTTCCTATCTTATGAACTCGTTGGTTGTTTAACTTTCTCTTTCCATACATTACAGTTGTCATCTACTTTAAATCAAAAGGATATTCAGACATTCCATTAATAACCGATATCTCTTCTATTTCCACCTTTAATTGAACTTCTACTAATCTTATAGATGTTGATCTCTCATACTTTAATCTCTTTCGCATTATTCATTTTCTTAAAGAGTTTATTCTAAACGGAATATTTCCATATTTTTCACATGCATCTGAAATTTCTTTGTTATATAATCGACCTCTTTTTTTTTCCTTTTTTGAAATGGAAAGAAAGAAAGCTTAACGAAATTCCCAACATGCTTCTTAAACAAAAAATAAAAATAAAAAATCCAATGAAACGAAACATGATTGCCATATATAAAATACTTTTGCCATTTTTTTTTCAATGACTTTTTGATGAGTTTTCACTTTATCAGAATTTATTCTCTGTAATTTGCTTTCATATTTATCCACTATGTTTACGAGGTAAAAAAAAATTTCCGTCTCATTTTTTCGTTTTCTTTTCTTTCCCATTTTGTAAAGTCTTATTAGAGGTTTTCAAGTTTCGGAACTGGGAGTGGGGGATGGGGTACAAATTATATAAGTAGTACAATTATATATTGTAATATATCGTAGAACTAATGAAAAACTTAGAATTTATGTATTTCGCATTGTATAATAGATGATTTCAGTAGACGAAAAAAAGGATTGAAATATCAAAATTTGTTGTTTCCCTGTCGAACATCCTAAAAGCATCTTTTCTAGCAAATAGATTGCAATTCATTTTCTTGTTTTTTGGAAAGAACTATAAGCCCCTTCCCCTATTCCCCGATCTTCCTTTCTATCGGATTTGCGCTTGAGGCTTCAATTGAGCGAAAGGCAACTTAGTTTTATGTCATTGGTGCCATAGCAGTGATAATTATTTATTTTCAGTGAATTCATTACGGTTGAATTATCTATTAACATTGTTCCTTTGAAAATTTCAAGAAATTCTTCAGCTATCATATCTTTCGGCTCATTTCGTATAGCAAAATATTTTTAAATCATCGAAAATGATCTTTTATTTTGTTTGATTAGAGGATGATCACAACTTATTTTAAAGTGATTTTCATTGCTTGAATATCCTAAGATTGAGTAAATTATTATCTGATATTTCCATTCAAATGGAATAAGAAAAATTTTTTCGTGATTATTTCTAAGTAAATCCACTCAATCGCATTGTTTCGTTGTAATCGTATTGAAAATTCGCCTTGTGCGTTTTTTTCGATTCTTTGGGAGGAGATCCTCCATTCTTTTCTCATCTATCCTTCCCTTTCTTTTCCTCCTCACTTCCTTTTCCTCCAACCGCATCTTCCCAATTCCCTTCCCCTCCTTTCGCATTCCTCTACCTTCTATATCACTCTGTTGAACATATTGATAGCCCTTGTGAAACGGTGTTTTTACGTTAGGATTTCAGGTTAATTTCAGTCTCTTCTTTTTTGCCACATTTTGCAGAGAATTCGATTCTCGTAAACGCTGTATCATACGTCATCGAGTTTCTTTTGTAGAGCTATGTTCATCTCTTTTCGATCATTGAAAAGGGTACGTTAATGCTATCTCGTCGCTGTTACTCGACAACTCTGAAGCAAGCGCCAAACTGATTAACTCATCCCTTAATTCTTTCGTTCTTTCAAGGATATATCTCTCTCATTGAAGCATACTGCCTCTTTAGCTCTAGCTTATCCTTCTGTATTGCCTACTTCATGACATCTATACGTTTGTTGTTTTTTTGGTCGTTTGACATTCTTGATGTTTATTTAAGCCTCAGCTGCATCTTTAGCTTCACCTGCCTCGTTGTTTTTTCTGTTCCTTGAGCATCACTTTATTAATTTTTGTCTATCCTGGTTGCTTCACATATATTATTTGCGTCTTTCTGTGATCAATTTTATCCCTTTATAAGTTTCGTTTTCATACATTGTATTTCATGCTTCATACAATCACCGCATAGAACTATTGTTAAGTGAACAATGAATGTTCTTATTGCGATGCCTACATACTGTAATAATCATTCAAGGAGCTATTTGCTTATTGAACGCAGTTATTTTACCATATGCCCCGAAAAACATGCCTTTAGCACTTTTTTAACATCGTCATTTATCGCTAGACGAGTCTATAAGAGGCAATGCAAGTACTTATGAGTACTCGTAATTAAGGTTCCAATTCTCATCGTGGTTGGATATTCCAGCTACTCTTGCGCCCCATTAACTCACTATGAGTTACGCCTCCTTTCTGTTGGTAGTAAAACAAAGTCAATCATCCTCTCTCTTCATTAACTCAAAAAAAATCAGTGCCATCTCTATAGTATAAGCGTTTGATGTGCTAAGCCTATAGCGGCTCGCGAAAATTGGTATTACAGACGGAAGCTATTTTAGCTTAATTGCTGTAAGATTTAGATGACCCGCTTGATAGATTAACTGAAGAAGTGCACCTATGGGAAGGGAATATCTGCCGACAATACGTAGGAAATGTGAGCCGAGAGTAATTGTTGCTTAATGCGACACTAAACCATTGTTCAACTTTTTATGCTTTTTGCAAAGATTTGAGGGCAACTTTTGGGTTGGAAGTGGAGGAGGCAGGGGTAAGTGGTTTACTTTATTAAAAAGGTTATTAAAATATGAAGATATTTTTCTCACCTGGCTCCCAAAGATAGAATTTCTACCGATCGACTCCCCCTCTCTCCGTCCCATTCATTTCCTCTCTGTTATCAGTCTGTTGATGCCTTTGATAATAAGCTTTATATGAAGCATTGCTGAGCAATTTTGCGGACGAAGACAATATAATGAAAAACATCTGTCATGATAATAAGCTTATGTATGTGTCTTTATCATTTCTTTATCTTTGAGATTATATACTCATATAATTGATGTGTTATAGCTTTTGGTCCTTTCAGTGTTTTATGTTGTTTCCAATTTTTCTTCTTTTTTTTCTCATTCATATAACCAAATCGTTTATTTGAAGATTCTAATCGTAAATACTGTCTTCAAAGTGCTGTTGATGGATGATGAAGAGGTGGATGCTAGCATAGAGGGAAAGTGCATAGAGAATATTTTCGTTTGTAGTTTAAAAGAACAAATGTATTGAATAATATGTACGCATTCATATTGAATAAGCAATGCGAATAGTAGTCATAGAGGGTACCATGGCAATAGTTGCAATTTTGAGAGAAATCACTAATTTTTTATCGACTGAAAAAAAGAGACTTGGCACATTGACTATGAAGAAAAAAGTTATTATGAATCAAACAAGAAAAAAAGGGCTCTAATCACATAAACGTCCATCCTCCGAACGCTTTAGCTGCGTTAGTGCTTCATATTAAATGGCCNTTATCAGACCTTAACTTCTATATGCCAATAGGTGATGAGTGATTATGCAGAGATGCATATGCAATGTATGAATATGAGAAAGGTCAGTGATTAACCAATGTTATTTATGGCAGGATCGGGTTACCTGTTTCGAAGGTCATTCTTTCTCATATGGACGGCGTTGGCGTAAAACTTTTATTCAACAAAAATTTGTATATAAATGTAGGTTTTTCGGAGAGAGGAAGTGGGAGGGAATTTACCTCATGGGTTTACTTGCGATTCCATCAAGTAGCTAGTTCTTTTTTTTCGGTCACTCATCCTACGAATGTAAAGTGAGCGAGAAAGATGGGAATTTGGATAGGAGAATGGGAGAGTGATTGTGAAAATAGAGAAAAGCAAAACGTTCCCTGCCATAGTAAGTTTGCTATAGATGTGCTTTATTATTAGTGAAATAGCAGCTTTTGGCTATGTGGAATTTATTTTGTCGTATCTGATTTCTTTTCCCTCAGAAAATTTTCTATTGGAATATCGAGCAAAACGAGAACGTCGACTATTCGATAGCAATCGATCTCAAAAAGCGCCATACGCGGCAATAGTGGGGGATAAGGGCGATCTCCTCGGTCAGGTCTCCAGCACATCTCTTTTGGGAGTAAATGTTATATGCAAATTAGAATGATATTATCGGTTTTGTCGCTCAAATTTTCTTCAGTTCTTTTCCCTCTCCTTCAATCATCCAAAAATTTGTTTATAGGTCGGCTTATATATTAAGCATACTTTTCTGCGGAATTTCTACGTGTAATTTTTGTAAATAGCGATGTAATTGTCTACACCTCCATCCCAGAAAAGCTTCTAAGCATTCGTCATTTTATTTCCCGCCGAAGTAATTGAAATTCGGTTGTTTTTTTGACATTTTGCCTTTTTCGCGCATAAACTTTGATCTAAATTATTGAAGTGAGATCTGTGTTGTGTTAAGTCTTTCTTCTTTTTTTTTTTTTTTAATTTGATTGCATCGTTTATTCGCCGTTCTTTAGTTAATTTTGATCGTTTGATCTTTTCGTTGATGTTTCGATACTATCTTCATAAAAGATATGAGATATCGCGATTGAGTATCAGTGTACTTAATCATTCGAGTGTTGTGCGGTTGTATTGCGCATTAGTGCTCATTTCTCAGTTTATTTAATCGTTTTGTGCATCGATCCTTATTGTTTGTTTAACTATCGTTGTAATTCAGGTAAGACAAGTAGAAGTACTTCGTCATCCCACACTTCATTTGCTTTTGCTGTTTATTCCCACGTGATGTTTTTGATTCACTCCGTGAAGAGGGATGTCTTCTTCAACATGGAGGATAGAAGCGAGGCAAGAAAGTGTATAGAAAACTTCGATAAGGTTAAAATTTCAGAAATTTCAAGACCGCAACAAAGTTTTTCATCCGTTCCTCTTCTTGAGTTGAATATGATTGCAAATACAGTTTTCGATATTCCTCTGCTCTCGCGTAATATTTCATTATGAGGTTATTAAGCGCATGCGCAAATGACTCAATCTGTGAGAGAATTTAAATCGCCAGTCGACTTCAAGAAGTTACAATCATTTTAAAATTCAATTTTTTTCCAGAACTTTTTATCTATTACTGCGATCAGCTTTGGACTATCCTAATCAGCGCTTATCTCCTCCTCTCAGCCACCTTTCCCCCTCTTTTCTTGCTATCTTCATTCTTATTCGCGCAGTTTATGAGACTTAATAATTTAATGTCGAGATGTAGAATCTCTTATTGTTGTCGTTGGGTTACAAAATCGGGTACTAAGACCATTTCGAGTTTTATTTCATAATTTTCCACATGAGGGCGTGTCTCACTCGGTAGGAGTTTTTGAATATTTTATAGTACCATACTATAGATATTTTTGAATTGATCATTCAAAGTTTTTTTTTTTTTGATGCAAACGAGGCTCTTAAGGAAGCATACCAATGCAGATCGGCGCTATCACGCATACCAATGCAGATCGGCACTATCACCGTTCGTAGCTCCCTCATATTGCGAAATTTTGCAACTGTCTTTCTGTTATGGCAATTTTTTTCTACTTGGAACTGCGGATCTATTCATTGCTCTAAGAAAATCTCTGAATTCTATGTTATACTAGGCAGAACACTTGTTATGTTTATGATTTGTTAGGCTATCTGCCTGACCTATCCACTTAGCCTAAATGGCCATGCTCAATGCGTCTTTAATATTTTGTGGTTGCAAGATGCAATGCCCTGTACTTCTAAGGTATTACGTAGTCATTACGTCGTTAACAGTCGATGCAACGATTAACGGAAGTTGTGCTCATTAGTAATGCATCGATAATCGAGATTCGGTTGTAGGGGTTGCTAGAGCGACAAGAGAAGAAGCCTGACTACACTGTGGTCTGGCTAGAAAGGGAATGCGGAAATTTTCGATCAGCCGATTCCAGGTATCAAAATCGGGCGATGTTGCTTTTATGGAGGAGCACCCGACCTCATCAACAGTCGTTGTCGATCAATCCATCAATAAGACTAGCAGGGAGTCGCCACAAGGTGCTCCAGCTATCGAGGTTTCAATTGAGCGAAAGTCTAGTGCAACTGGTCGCTTTCAGGTAAATCTTAAAATAAACTCTACTTCTTTCCAATCTTACCTATCGTACTATCGTCCTAATTTTGGCCGTAACTTTACTTTTACTTCAACCTGAAATGAACCACACTTTCAGGTGCTCGCTGTCAATGTTGAAGACAACTTTAGAGCATGTGAAAGATAGTGAAAATCTTTGAGAATGCCCCGTTTAGGTACGTAGCTTTCGAAAGCAAAAGTGACAATTAGATTTGGCATTCGCATGCAAATATGATAGATAAGCTGTGATATTCACATGCAAACTTGATAGATAGGATAAGATATTCATATGCGATTATAGATTATCCGTGATATTCGCATGCAAGTATTGTAAATGAACTGTAATATTCGTACGCAAATATTACTTTCATGCATATGACAAAATATTGCTGCACTATATGGCAACACCTATATAGCTGTAGCTCGAAATAACAAGTTTATTGCTTTCATTGATTTAATTTCGAATTTGTTCAGCTTTCTTTAGTATTTTATGATTTCTTAACTTAGTATGCCGGAGGTTTGTTTAAACAACTTCACGGTTGTTACGCTCAGAGACTCAAAATCAAAATAGGATGGAAGTTGAGTTATACTTTAGACGATATGAACATTTCATTTCTTTTCGATTTTCTAAAACCTAAATGGCTGCATCGATACAAAACGCATAATCCTTAAAAATTTGGCTGTGAAACAGCGTAAGTGATGAAATTACTGAATTAATTGCCTTAAACTGATGTCTATGAGTGGAATTGAGTTCCGATGGGAATGCAATATATTTTAAAGTTTTAAGGAATAGCGATAACTAACAAATTAGAATAAAAGCATATTGTTGCTTTTTTTATATTCTCGCAATGAAATAGCATCGTTAGCACTATACATTAATTATTATCTTTATGTACTTAGAATTGTGGGCGTTTGCATTAGCAACAATGACCAACGCGAAATGAGAAATTTGGGGAATAGTAGAGGATATGAAGATCGTTTGTATTTATTACAGATTTCATTCACTCAATTCTTAAATCTAATTGCGCCATGTTGCAGACACTTTTTTTTAGCCAAAAGAGTAATGCATTTCCGATCTAGACATTATATACGCATTGAATAAATGTGTGCTCAGAGTGCAATAGGATAGGGTGGAAAGGAAGGAAAGGGAAGAAGCAGCGGAAATCCACTTTTCGACTTCTCCCTCTTTCCTCCACGTTTGGCCTCAACTGGTTGCATCAGCTTCCAATATCATTGAGTTTAGGTATTCGGAAGGAATTCAGCGTCTGAGAGGGTATCAAATGGCAATAATCGTGAGGACTGGTATGTGGATAAGCCACCAGATCGGAAAGATTCGACGACAGTTTCCGATGATACTTCGGCCGCGAATAGAACGGTGCATTTTTCCGTTGGCAACGAAACCACACAGGAAAACGATGCATCCACTCCAGTCGATAAGGACAACAACGCCACATATAACATGAAGAGCTGGAGGTATGTTTGCTATCTCTCTTTCTCAGCATTTCTTTATTTAGTGCTTTTCTTAGTGATTTATATATATATATAATTATGAGAAAGGAGTTTTCTGGATTTCAATTAGAGAATTTCCTTCAGTTCTTTCATTGAAGAGTCGCCTGTATCTGCGAGTGTGCAATATTTACAGGCCTACATCCTCCATTCGTTCTCTCAGTATTATAGGAGCAGCATGAAATGTTAACAAATTCAAATGTTCATTTGGTGTTTTACGGCTAGGATGCTCAAGTCACTGGTAGTCGTCTTTTTACTCTATGTTAGTGCTGCTTTGAGTTTCATCAGAAGTTGATAAGAAAGGAATAGAATTGCTTTTCTAAAAACATTCAGAAACAACTTCTATGGAAGCAGTACTCGTCAAATCGCATTAAAGAACTCAAAGCTCGAGCTTCAAGAAGCTTGAGATCAATCCAACGTCATCTATATGCCTATTTTATACATCTATTTTTTTTTTTCTAATAGAACAATTGGAAACCATCTCGAAAATCCGGGTTTATTTTTCTTTTCTAATAGCTGTTGTGTAATTTTATGAGCATATAATGATGGCTAAAGTTCCACTGCATAAATTTGCATGTCATCATTTTTCTCTACTTCTCTTTTATCCATTCGTTTTCTATTTTTTCCTCTATCCGTCAGTGTTTTTAATGAATTTAGCATCAAACGTTGAGCAGTTGCAATCGAAATAGTTTCTTCATTTCAAAAAAATTTCAAGCACTAGAAGTTAAATCCTCCTTATTTCTTTGATACAGGTATATGAAGACATTAGAGCATCCCCCAATTATCGATTTCTATCGAAATTCGATTGATCAAGGAGTTTGTATAAACTCGCGACCATCAATGAACCAATTGATCCATGGTGAGAAACACTCCGAGACGATGATTGGCATTGAGGAATTCAAGGTTTTTACCACTAATACTTCGATCTTTTAAAATTTTTTAGTCTGCCAATATTATTTCTGGTTCATTCTACGTGCTACGTTCTAGGTAAATGATTTACTTTAAATTAAACGACTGCATACGTGCAACCAGGTTTTTCCAATTTGTCGTACTTAATGTTGATTCCAAAAGTAAAAACATTCATACCATAGTCTCTTATTTACCAATAAATCATTTTATCTCTCATTTTGATGATGTATATCGATGTTTAATTTGGAATGGCGAAGAATGAAAAAATTTTTTGCTCATATTTCCTAGTTTTTTTGACTAAGATGGAAATTGTGATTATAATTTCTTGTTGTTGAGAAAACATTTTCGTCTTATTGTCAGCCATCTGCTTCGAACAAATGCATCGATTCATAATCGAATCTTCACCATTGAGTCGCCTATAAAATGAATAAATTCTTTATTTAAGAATTTTCCCGTTATGCATAATTTTAATGGTTGTTTAAAATGTAAAGTCAACTTTTAAACGCTGTGATAATGCATAGTCAGTTTGGTGGCTTATCTTTGAAGCACTCATTATCATGATTAAAAAAGCTCATATTGCCTAATTTTCTACCTATGAGCTTTCTTTTTTTTCTAAATTTTCTTCGTATTTCTGAAGTGTTGGAAATATCGTAGTGAATAATTATTTTGCAGAATGAGGCGGAAGAAATTTTTGATGGTCAAATTGCAAAACTTGAAAAATTTCAACCACCAGCAGCGGCACCTCGTACAAAATTTGGTTGGATACAAGGTGTATTTGTTCGTTGTCTGCTCAACATCTTTGGTGTTATGCTCTATTTGAGGGTCAGCTGGGTGGCTGGACAAGCTGGAATTGGTAAGTCGATATATTTTCCTCTCGGTTATTTTTTTTCGTTTATCTGTCATATATTTCACTAAACATAATGTGGATTTCACTAAACATAATGTGGATTCATATTCAATTCTTTGATTTTATTCATATCTTAGAAAACACGTTCGGTTGTTTCATTGCTTTAAATCTTTCATTAACTCATATTTTCACTCGTGTTTCGTTTCGTTATTGGGCAATTCGAAGTAGTCGTTTCAAAAGATGTTCTTAAATTTTCATATTTGATACTACTTCGTTGTGATATCTTTTCGTTCTGCATTGTTCTTTTTCAACTATATTGTTGAGTGATATATTGCATCAACCATTTACTCTGGCTGAATGTTTTTTTTTTTTTTTTTTGAGAGAGAGAAAGAGAGAGAGATACGTTGTAGGTAATCATAGCCACAAAATGATCTCTCCTATTATATTAAAGAGAATTACGTACAGCCAAAAATAAGATAAATTCGAGATTTTAGATTAGGATAGTTCTATTGACGGGAATGAGATAGCCACAGTTAGTAAACATTTTTAAAACAAAAACTATCATTTTATATCACTAACTTTTTCCTTTTCACACGGGAACGGTCGTTCCTCTCGGTTGTGTTTCTTTAAAGCGATATAAGTGTGTTTTATCATTTCCCCAAAAAGAAAAAAAAAGTTTTTGATTTACAGCGTTAGGTTCGGTGGTTGTATTACTTGCCTCATTGGTTACATCAATAACTGCAATTTCAACGTGTGCAATTTGTACGAATGGAGATGTTAAAGGAGGTGGTGCTTATTTCCTTGTAAGTTTATACTTTTTGCTTTATTTCTTTTCTATGCATTTCTTTATTTCTTTGCTTTCATTATTTAGCAACATTGCTTTATTTATATTTCATATAGTCTCGATGTTTCCCTTTTTTTCTCAATCAGCACCCGTTTCATAGTGGGGGAAGAGGGAACGAGAAGGCGAACATGAAGATAGAGAAAGCAAAGGAATGAAGGAAAAAATAAAGGTGTATTTTGTTGATGCTTAAGCACAGACCGATTCGTCAAGTTATGAACAACAAATCGAGGCGAGTTCTTATTAATGCAAAAAAAAAATTTTTTTTTGTTTCAGTTGAAATTACCCAAAAAATTATGAAGAATCATTTCCCTAATGTGTTTTGGTAACTATTTTGCCTGTTATCAATTCCTATCAGTGAATAATATAGTGATGCAGGAGGACAAATATCAATCTTATCTGGTCAAGTGATTTCAGTGCTGTTTTTCACTCTTTAGGAATTGGAAACGAAAGGTAATTCATTGAATTTGCCCTCTCCTCACCCACTCCTGCGCTTCCTGATTCCCGATGCCGATGCCGATGCAGGCTCGCTTTTGTGGTATCTGTCAACGGGTTTACCGTCATCGTTTGATATCTCAGCCGAAATCCCCGAGTTGTTTTCAACCACAGCTAGGAGAAATAAGCGATTATTTTACACATAGAGAGGCATCAAAATTAATGGACTTCGACAGTGTTTATTTTGCGATTTGATTCGATAGTAGAGCAGCGCAGTTTAAATGAGATTTGCAATTCTTCTTGTCGTTCAATACGAGCTCATAGCAATTGGCGTTCGCATATGCAAATTTTTTCAGATCAGTCGATCATTGGGTCCCGAATTCGGTGGTTCAATTGGGTTAATTTTCTCGGTTGCGAATGCAGTCGGTGCAGCGATGTATGTTGTCGGTTTTGCGGAAACAGTACGCGATCTGTTAAGAGAGAATGATTTTGCTATTATTGATGGCGGTATGAACGATGTACGAATTATCGGATTGAGTAGGTTCTTTTTCATTTTTTGCAATTAAAAGTTACTCGTAACAATGGGTATCCGTTATTTTAAATATTAACATAAGCGGAAGGTTTGAACAATTTCATTGTCGAATTTTTTTGAACGTTAGCGATTTCTTCTTTTGAAAAAGACGGAGGGGTTTAGTAGAGGCCACCAAAGCACATTATTTCGTTCAATGCTCATATCTGAAATTTATTTTCGCTTGATAGAATTGAGTGGAATCCACATTTAGGCAATCCACGTTCGTATATTATGAGATGAGTTTTGCGTTGGAGATTGAGAAGAGTTGCGCTTTATTTTTGATGGAAATAAACAGTTAAGGAAAAGGGGAAAATAAGCGATATGCAGAAAAACATGAATAGTTTTTGTTTTTGATTCTGTGAATATGAAATGAAATGTGATAAATTGCGCATCAAGTTCTAAATTTCTCTAATTTCATAGTTGCATAGAGCAACGAATCTTTTTCATAATTGTTTGGTTTATTTTTGGAATATCGTTTGGTAGTTTGGTGATCTAAAGTTCTATGGATAAAATGCTTTTTTTTTTGCTCATATTTAATGAAAATATTTTATTTGAAAATGCTTTCCACCGTTTTAATTCGACGACTTTTAAATGGTTTTTTTTTTTGAATTCTTGTTTTCTAAAATAAATATTTCTGTATTCGCACAGATTTGTTTTGATAATTGGGCTCGAAATCGTTTACTTTGAATCTTTTGGCCTATCTCTGTCATCTTGTATAGAGAAATTTTTGCTATTGGCCTCAACTCATTATAAGTTTTAAAATTTCTTCCAAAAGATAGGACTAATATAGTTGGCAGCTGTTTTATACTACATATATTTAGAGTTTGAATGAGGATTGGCTAATCTCATCGAAATGAATGCACTCTAGTTTCGACTAGATGACTTCGCTATGAATTTTTTTTAGTTTATTTTCTGCGGGTCATAACACTATAATAAATCGTTCTTTCTGAGAAGAGCAGGCTGTTTACCGATGTCGACTAAACGCATAATTCTTTGAGGTTTATGCTGTAGCAATTATACTGTCACACAGGGGTGAAAGATTATAAGAATAAGGTGAGATTTGCTTGTTTTTTATTCGATAAATTCTTTAAATAATGAATATGTTTCATTCAGTAACATGTACGGTGCTGATGGCAATCGTTTTTGTGGGCACTCAATTCGAGAGTAAAATGCAAATCGGTCTTCTTGTAATATTGACGTTATCAATTGCGAATTATATGATTGGCTCATTTTTCCCTATCAATGATGAACAAAGATTACGCGGCCTTACCGGATATAGTTGTAAGTTGTTGTTTGCATTTTATGAATCTTTTGCATTTGTCGAGATATTTCAACCGATTTTGATGACCAGCTAATGAAAATGTTTTGGCTATCCCTTTGTGGTCGATTGAAATTTTTCGTTGGGCAACCTTGAGTTAATGTTGATGTCTTTGAGGATTTCTGATGATTTTTTTATGTGAAGTGAGAAAATTAGTCCTAAAATTTTCTTCAGATGGCAATCGATTTCAAGAACGTTAGTTATAATAAATTCTGATTTAACCTATCAGACTTCATGAATTTCTTTCTGAATTATTGCTATCACGATCGATCAAGAAATTTTAAAAGGCAAAATTACCTCATGTGTAACGTTTATGTGAGAGTGTAAGCATGCATATAAACGCATGTATCTAATTACTCAGTAAGTATATTTATTGCCATTTTTGTTCATTTTTATGTGGTTACAGTTAAGTAGATATTTGCTAAACGTTACCTCGTTATTGTTTTACAAACTTAGTTTTCTTTTTTCAACGTAAATATAATCAGCCGACATAAGGTAGGAGATTTTGAGATGCAAAACGTTGTAAATAAAACAAAGGTTTAAAATTTTTTCGTCCTTGAGATAAGTTTTGTTGCTGTGTTTTAAAATCAAAGAATGCAAGAGATGTCCTATTCTATTTCACTTATCAAATTCTTTCGTCAGCAGCATCACTATATCCTTATTATGCGGGATTCATGGCTTGAATATTTGGGATGAAATAATTGGTATTATAGTTGTGACAATGAGTGTAAATCTACTGCCGTCATTTCGTGATGGCGAGACGTTCTTCTCGGTATTCGCTGTTTACTTCCCTGCGGCTACGGGTATCATGGCCGGTGCGAATATCAGTGGCGATCTTGCCGATCCACCTGTATGTCATGATCAGTAGAAATTATTCCTTCGTTGTTTATTTAATCTTTCATATTGAAAAGAGTTTGTGGATAGCTAAAGTTCTTCCAGTTATCTAAAATATAACATAAAATATCAAGTATTCGGCTGAAGATATTCGTTTGCAAACGCCCTTTTCTTATTTGTGTCAACCATAAATATGTTTTGATGTCTTACTAAATGAAAACAGATGAAAGATGGCATGCAAGTGGGCTGTCGAAAATGGCCTAGAAGGAAATTACGAAAGGCCTATGAGGGTAATGGATTTTTATGTTTCCTGCCGGCAACCCTCCCACTTTCCGTCGTATGTCGTAGGTTAGCAGGGAATCATTCGATTGTTTGTTTATTTGTGCCACAATTTACTACTAAAGTATATTCCTTCACTGATATGAATTTAGCGCGCGATTCCGAAGGGTACGTTATTAGCGATAGCAGTGACGACGGTGATTTACCTTTTGGTGGTGGTAATGACTGGAGCAACCTGTGTGCGTGACGCCGATGGAATTATAGCACCGCTGCTGGTTAACGGTTCATACGTCACTCCCGATTGCGCGTTCAACTCATCTTGTCCCTATGGCCTTATGAATTACTTCCAGGTTATTGCAAACATAATATTTTAATTAAATGTATTACTTTTAACCTAAAGAAAATTTCAGGTGGAAAACTGGACAATAGCTACGAGGATGCATTCGTGCCTATTATAACTGTGTCATCATTTCAGTTTCATATACAATTGCGAATAATCTTTGCAGTCATCTCTTTATTCGGTGGAATCCACCAAATAAGGCAGTTTTCGATGAGACCCGAAAGGGGATGAGTCTTGAGGAAAAAGTACTGAATAGCGGAAGTTGGAATCAGAATCAGAAACGACTTGTAGATTGCAACATCCGCACAATTGTATCGGTAATAGTAAAGTGCCCTCTTCCTCCCCAGGCATCGTAGTTAATGGTATCGATTTTCGTGCATCGCAACTTTATAGACAAATAATCGTCGGTATTGTTCGTCAGTACCGAAATTCTGAGTGTTGAGTTTTTCATTGTTTTCTTTTAGGTGATGGAAGCGGAAAGTTTATGGGGTCCTCTAATCACAGCGGGCATTTTTGCAGCGACATTAAGTTCGGCGCTTGCGAGTCTTGTTAGTGCACCAAAAATATTCCAGGTACGATTGGCAATTTCTTTATGTATATGCATAAACGTATGTGCCTTATAATCTTTGATAGACTTCGTTTGCAAAAGTGATAATTGGACACACTTTGGGATAGAGCTGCAATGGAACAGTGAATGAAATTCGGAGAAGCCAAAACTTGGTGCTGAACGACGAAGAGAAGGAGGTAGTAAGGAATATGTGATGTCGTTATACGTGAAGAGATTCAACGTGACACAAATTCTCTGGTGTCTGCATTAACGTAGATACAGGAAATAAGTTGCCATAAACTTATGACAAGCTTTGAATATTCTCAGTGTATTTATTATTAATGCTTCATCCTTATATTTTCTTTACTCAATAAGGATCGATGATTGCAATAAATTTCAGGCAGTTTGCAAGGATCGGCTCTTCCCAAATATCGACGTATTCGCAAAAGGATATGGTAAAGATGAAGAGCCACGCCGAGCATATGCTCTCGGTTTTGCTATTGCAATGGTTATGATTTTAATCGGTGGGTTTACATCTTTGACTCAAATCCCTAAGGTTTGGGATTGATGCAAGTAGGTACAGAAATATTCGGGATTGTAAAGGGAAAGTGCGTCAAGGTGTTTCTATACCCATGTTTCTTCAGCATGACATATTTCAGCCTTGTGTTATGAATGTAGGATTTCTAAAGTGTATCGGCTAGTTCGTTTATATGGTTTTCAAATTAATATTGTTATTTGTGTGGAATGTTTAGTGTGAATGATGAAAGAGAATGTGATGAAATTAAGGTGGAAAATGCAAGCAACAAAGCTAGGTACACGTAATATAGAGAATATTTGAAATAGGAATTAATTGAAATTGTGAATGTGTAAAATTAAGAAAAACAAATCCTGAGCATTTATATATAAGCACAAGGCTTCATTCGTACAACCGAACAGCTGTAATAGGTACTTTATTAACTAAGATTTATTGGCTCTGAAGCAACTCATGGAAGTTCTGGTATTAGATCGTTCTCTGTTTGGTTCGACGATAAACTAATTTATATTAGATTTTTCGACTAATACTCTACTTAACGATATTTTTGCATTTTATAATCTCGTTTCGTATTAAGCGAATTTTTGATAGGTAAAGACATAAGAGCGATCGTTCAAGTGAAAATCTGATAATCCAACATTAGATAATACTTAATATATTATACTACTTAAATGTGAACAAAAGCACGATAGAACATATTTTGCTGAAATTGACTATGTGGATTTGAGATTTCAATTCCATGCGGGCTTCTAATTGATCGTTTCAAGTATTTCATTTCAATTTCACATGGAAATGATTTTCAACTTAAACAAGGATGGAGCATATCCTTTGTTAGTTAATTCTAATCCTTAAAAATCCAGGAGAATTAAATGCAATCGCTCCGATCATATCTAATTTCTTTCTTGCTTCCTATGCACTCATCAACTATGCTTGTTTCGATGCATCGTTCGCTGATTCACCTGGTAAGCGTTACAGATTTGTTTTCGGTTATTTTAAAGAGTGAAAATGCGCCTCTTCAGCTTTCGTCAGTGTCGACTCTCGCAATATTCAAAAAAGAGCGAGGGGGAGGGGGAGGAGGGAACTAAAAGGATATGATACGATAGGTGTATTTTTACACTGAAATGCGCAATTATTTGACAACGGTGGTTGCTGCACGAAATTTTTCTTCGAGTGTCATCTAAGAGTGGCACCATATGCCCGTTTAATTTAATATTTTTTGTTAAAATATGGAGATATTAGTCCATCGCTTCGATGTTTGCAAAAATTTGTTCTTTTGGCTGGAGGTTCATTTTTTCTACAAAATTGGTCGGTATTATGAAAATTACTAGAAAGAATGTATTTTTTTAAAATTTATTTGAACTGATAGTTTATCAAAAAATAGCTAGTTATTTTATGATATATTTCCATTGAACAATTGAGCTACTAGAACAAAAGACAAGTGGGTTGAATTTTTGGTGATTGTCGACTAGGTGGATTCGTTTCGAGGCGTTCGGTTCCATTGTTCTCGGCGGCTTCGCTTCTTACTCCTTCCGTTATCCTTCCTGCCTCTCCTTCATCTTTTCCTCCTCCTTCGGGCTTCTTGTGTAACGTAGTTTAAAGTATCTGAACTGTGGGCGATTCCAAATGAAATAGCTTGCACAGATGAGGCGGTACACAAGTAATGTTGATTGTACGATCTTTACTACGTGTTGGGATGGGCGTACATTTCCAAAAATCAGCTGCTTCGTCTACTGAGGAACAACTAAAAGCTTTTCAATGTTTTTCTTTGCATATCTCATACTTGCATTTACGGTGTATTTTAATTGTAAGCTTAATTCATGCTATATTATCGCTAAAAAAATTTTTTTTCACTCTCATCACTCTTTGCTATTTTCATGTCCTTTCGTGCTGACATATTCATCGATGTTCAAATGTTTACTTTCAGGTTTTCGTCCAAGTTTCAAATATTATAATATGTGGGTCTCGTTAGCGGGTGCATTGCTCTGTATAAGCGTGATGTTTATAATTTCATGGTCGACCGCATTATTGACATTCTTCTTTTTCGCGATGCTCTTCCTCTATATTTTACATAGAAAACCCGGTTAGTGAGTGTATTTTAGGTTTTATTTTTCTTTCTTGCAGGGAGTATTTGAAAGAAATAACAAAGTGTTTTTCATAAAAGTTTTTGTTATTGTATATTATTCACATTTCATCTACCTATTATGTTAAACATAAGGGGAAAGAGTAAATTATTAATCGAGTAATTTTTCTTACTTAAATTGGAACTGATATTCTTTTTTTTTTTGTTTCTTGTTTCACTTGAACGAAAACTGTTTCATTAAATGAAGAGTGTCGATTTTCAGATGTAAATTGGGGCTCATCAACACAAGCGCACAGCTATAAGAATGCTCTACAAGCAATGATGAAATTAGCCAATACGGAAGAGCATGTAAAAAATTATCGCCCTCAACTACTTGTTCTTACTGGCAACCCGGCTGCAAGGCCATCGTTGGTGGATTTTGTCTATAATATTACGAAAGGATCAAGTCTTATGATTTGTGGATATGTTGTTCCGGTGTGTTTTCTGTATTTGTTTTCTCCTTTTTTGAGAGATTTTGAGAGAAATTTTTTTCCTTATTTCTTCAATTTTTTAATGCAGTGATTACCCAAATTTAGAGCAGTATTTAATGTAGCTACTAAATGGAAGTTTTTTGGTTCTATAGAACCATCTTTCAACTTGTTGCCAGAATTTTTTCAGTGAAACTGCTTAAAACGATTTTTAAATAAGAATGAGTTTGAATAATCAATTGGGTTTATTTTTCGATTTTTTTCATTGATTTCTAAGTTGTTTTTTTCTCTCACATAATTTTGCACAGTTACATGAAAAGGTAAGTGATTTCTCTTCATTTTTAAGCGATAGGCACACAATGTTTTATGCCTTACGAGCGATAAAATCACCGATTGCGTTCGTGCCATACTCATAAACTCTGATTCCTTGTGACCTTTCGAAACAACGATTAGGTAGGTGGAAGAGGAAAGGAGAGAGGAAAGGTCGTATATTGGCAGTATAATACAATTTTTGGTATAATGAAAAAGAAATAATTCTAGATTAAATATTTTCAGATATAAATAATTATTTTTTGATAACGTTTCAGTACGCTCCATGCGATCGAGTTTTCGCGGTGATTCGGACATTGGATAGACAACTGAACGAATGGCTGAAGAAAAGACATGTCAAATCGTTTTATGTATCAGTCGCTAATCCGAGTCTTCGTGAAGGAGCACGAACTCTTCTACAAGTGAGTCCTTCCTCTTCCATATCGTTTTACCTTGCTGACAACAATTTGGGGGAGAAGGGGAGAAGAGGCTGAACGAAGAGGAGGATGGAGAAGTATTTCATATTTGATCGCATATCATCGTGCTGCTTTCAGTTGGTTTTCAGTATAACGTCAAACTGAAAATGACTGAGAATCTGAATGATCTGTTAGGGCTTCTGTACTTTTTTTACGTAGGACCTATTGAATAACTTAACTTTACTTGACAGGATTTCTTTACTGTCGTATGTAATGAGGGACACAATCTCACCTATATGACTTGCTTTCTTCTTTCTTCCTAGTACTTCGCTTTTCCTTTGCATGTTTTATTAATTCCCTATGCGATCGCAAGATACTCTCCTTTACCTGAGTCAGGCATCCCTTTCCTTCACCGATTATGGTCGCATCATCTTGAACTTACATTTTTTTCCCACCCAGTAGGTATTTTTTTGTGCGAGCCTTGACTGTAATTGAGTAAACCTATTTCTAAAATAATCTCAACAGCTTTGTTAAGTAACTCATATGGGTCGTATAAGCGCTGGCAACGTCATGAAGTTATATTTTAGTTGCATTGGTAGATGGCAGAGGTGAAAATTAGCATCTCTATCCTTATTAATGGATATTCTTTGACCAGTTTTGGGGTCGACATCAGCTGTAGTTAGGTTCTTATTTGTTTTCTCTTATGTTATCATCTCTATACCGCTATAGAGTATATCACTCCCTATTACCTTTTCTCTATACCACTTCTATCTCTGCAGTGAACTGCGCGCCATTCGTACCGTCTATATAGTTTAACGTTTTCTGACCACATAATATCATTGTTGTTTTGTTTTTTTTTTTTTTTTTTGCGAGGCGAGAAAAACAACCCGTACTTTTTCAGCTTTCACTATTTTTATGTTGTTTTCAGGTGAGTGGATTGGGTAAATTACGACCAAATATATTAATTGTGGGTTTCAAAGCAAATTGGCATTCACAAGGAGTGGATGCACTCAATGAAATCAACGATTATTTCGGAGTTATTCAGTGAGTTTTCTATTTTGCGCCTCCAGGTTGTTGAAATTTATCACGTTTAAGATCACATTTGTTTGTTTATCTGGTATTTAGTTCAGCTTCTATAAAATAAGAATTTTTTTTTTGTTTTTATATAAAATAGTTTCTAGTCCTGTTCATAAGTAGCTTTACCGCGTTATTTAGAATGAAACCCATCTTATACTTTATATAAATATTTGCGCTTGATAACCCTCCTCCTCTTATATCACATGATTCGAAAACAATAGTTTTTTTCCTTATATTACTTGGAAGGATATGTACTGTTGCTAGCCAAAATCTTAGAAGTTAGCAATCTTTCACTAACATTTTAACAGAATTGCGAATTTTGGCAGGTTTATTGAAAGATGAGTGATTGTTTGTTCGAAATAATATTGAATTTCTTAGCTTTAATCGAGCATTTTTTTACTAGTTGAAATTCCTAAGTGCCACCAGATGCATTCAAGCTTTCATTTGGATACTACAACATTTCTTGCTTCCGGATCAAGAAGAAGAATGCTACTTCGTTCATTTAGCGAATGTTTACGAAGATCATTCATCGTTTCTTATTGATAACTGGGCAGTCGGTTGTGAGAGGGGCTTGACGAATTCTTGGGTCCATTCTGCAGAATCACTCTTATAGCATCCTCGTCTGGTCGATGGCGGTGCAGCAATCCGAGCTCTCATTTTAAGCAGAACAACGTCGAATTGATTTGTCAACATCCGATGTGCAGTAGGCGAGACTAGGCCCTAACCTTTAAGCGATCTTACAATTTCAGTAAGCGGAAGTGGAAGCGGTGTGAAGAGAAAATTATTCGCAGTGACTGCTTTGTTGATTGAAGCCATGTATGCTAAAATAAATATTAAAATAAAACAGAAAAATTGTGAAGCGATCAGAGTTTTTTTTTTTTTTTAAATATTGTTACCTCAGAGTTGACAACCATAGATTTTAAATATCTTAGGTAAAAAAAAAACGGGAGCTTTTTATTCTCCATCCTTTGCACATATATTGGTCGCTAATTTAGTGCAAAGATTTATTATAAGGCTAATCAATATTTTTATAGAGATGCGTTTGAGAATAATATGGGTGTTGGCGTTTTGCGTAATGTTGGCGGTGGCCTGGACTATAGCGAATTAATGAAACGTCATAACGTCGGCGATACGGCCCGACTTAATCTTCCTGATGTTGCACAACCTGTTTCTTCAAAAGATAGGTATACATTTATACGACTAATTGTTCAGAGGTATACTGCCGTTTTTTTTTTCGGAGTTGTCTCTCTACAACCTACTCCAAACATAATATTCCGAGTTACTCAAAATTGTTCCTTAATTACTTTACCGCGCCAACACATTACTCCAAATTCAAATTCTAACTCATATTTCTCAAAAAAATGTAACCCATTTTCATTTCCGACATACATCTTTTTTGGGGGGAAAGGGGAGGGGGGGAGGGGGAAAGAAAAGTTGTTGTAGATAATTTTTGCAATTGCTTCGCGAATTGCCGGTGAATATAGAGATTGGAACATGAAGTTTGTGTATTGCAGCAGTGAGCTTTCCGGTTGGAATCCAGTCACGTGCTCGGACCCTACGCCATCAGCTAGTGTAATAAAAACACCTGACGACAGACGAATCACTAATGATGGGTGAATTTCACAGACAATTTAATCTTTCTTCATTTCTCAATTTTTTTTTTTTTTTTTGTGAAATGCACAACGAAAAATTCGACAGCTGGCATATTCGCAGTATTTTGATATGCTTTTAAATATTATTTCGCTATGAGTAGGTCACTTCCTCGTTTTGATTTTAATTGCAAACAAAGCGCGATAAGTGCGATTATCAAATGGTGCATTTATCAGCGTTCATTTGGAAACGCATAGAATTTTATTGTTTTTTGCAATAGCATCGAAATCTTATCACTAGTCCAACGAACTCGAACTCACTTCTAATAATCTTATGTGCTTAAAAAGGCAATTCATTCAGCATTTTCCGCAACGCTTTTTAGTATATGCAGAGATGAAATAGTATCATCACATTCATATATATGATAGTCGTTTGTTTGGTGAGTGAGTTGAGTATTCCTCGTTTTAATTTTACGCAGCAATATCCCTCAATATTCCATCATTCGATGAATCTTTATGTGTAAATAAAACGTTGAAAGAGTGGCGATTTTTCTATGATGAGGTTTTTCTTTAATTGGACGAAGATATTAAAGGATTGAAAACATTGAAAATATTAAAGTAAAGGGAAATATTAATATTAAAGGAAATATTAAATATTAAAGGAATATTAATATTAAAGGAATATAAGGAATATTAAAGGATTGATATTAAAGGATTGATATTAAAGGAATATAAGGAATATTAAAGAAAATATTAAAGGAAAAAATTGAAAACCTCTCGGAAATTGTACGATAGGTCGCTCGAGGAGGGCTTCTTTGTTGTACTCGTTGGTGTTATTCAGACTTCCAGCGTGAGACAATGACTTTCTGAATAACTGAGACATTGTCTGTCCACATATATTCATATCTTGCTTGCATTTTATTTGTTACTAAATTAATACCGAAATTTAGTGAATTGACACTGAAATAATTACTAAAATAAAGTACCGAATTAGTTGGTACTGTAATAAAATATATGGAAGTGACGTTACATGCCTTCAATATTTTCAGTGATGGAAATGAGCGGAGCAATACAATGGTCGAAATTAAAGAATTGAAGCATATAGAGTGTAAGTTTCATTTTATGACTGTGATAGGAAGAATATATGGAAGCTTTTTTTATTTTTTTGGAATGGGTGAAATGAACGAAAAAAAAAGAAAAAAGAGAAAAGTTACATCGAGGAGAAGAATTTATTCACCGAGAAGAATTTGCTAAAAATAAATAAAAATTGGTGGTCTACTTTTAGCAATTAAAATGATTTGAGACGAATCAAGCTTTATAAATGAATAGAAAAGGAAAAACCTAAACCGAAAAATGTTCTTCGATGGTTCTCTTTGGGAGAAGCAAAAGGAGGCTATAAGTTCTAGTGACTTGTTAAATACTCCTTCTCTATTTATGGGTTTTGATTATTGCAATCCTTGTTGATCCATAATCTCAAGATGAATTTGCGAGTTGTTTAGGTGATATTTTTTGTGACGCTTTATTTTATTCTTTCAACAATAATTTCTTCCAAAAATTCATGATTTTTTACATTTATTGAGAGTATATGTTCGAAAATATCCGGTAACAGTTTCATAAAAATATGTTTTTTAGAATGAGTTATGATGTACTTAGTACTATCACATTATGTTATGTTGATATGTTATAGCTAGTGGATCGTCTTTGGTGAATTGCCCATTGGAAATTTTCGACGATGACGAGAAGGAGGAAAAAGGTGAAGAAACCAAAGATAGCGAAGATGGCGACGAATACGAAGTGAGCATTTTTTGGGAGCATTTACTCTTAGAGGGAAATTCAATTTCCGGTTATATTTGAGTCTCTAACAATTGAATTTTTGTCGTTACTTGAATTTTTTTTTCCAAATGTAATGAGATTTTTAAGATTATGATTGACACAATGTGTATATGCAAATGTATTTCGATAAAAATCGATGAAGTGAATTATTATGAGCGGGTATCTAAACAGCGTAAAACGCTTCATTTGTTTATCAAAAAAAGAATGATCCTTTTTATGCTCAAGAAACATTGGCAGAGAAGAGCATTTTCAGAAAGTTTTATCATCTGTGGCATTATAAAGTTTCAGTTAATTGAGCTTGAAAAGCAACTTGGTTTATGAAGTAGAAATGAGATGGGATGGGCAGAGAAGTGGAATGTAGAGGAGGGGGGGGGGGGGGAACCAGGGCAGGGTAGGAACCGGCTATAGTTAGCAAGAATAAAATTCATTTTGAGAAATTGGCGAATGAGGGAAACTGATAGAATCATAGTTGAATAAAAATATAAATATTTCAGGACATTTTTGCAATAGAATTTAAAATTTTTCAATGTTTGTGGAATGGTGACAGTTTTTTTGAATGTTCCACAATATTCAGTTGCCAGTTTGTATGGATTTCGTCCATATCCCATTGAGAACTTAAAATGATTTTTCTTAGAGACGTTGAATATTTAGAGTACACATATCACTTACTGTCCGACCTTGTCTGAAAGGAAATTGAAATGAACACCTTTATAGATAATATTACGTAAAACATTGAGAATTTTGGGTAATTTTAATAGGCTGAAGTTTGCTATAATACGTTATTTAACATAGCATTTATTAGCCTTTTAAGCTTTCGTATTTTCGAATTTTCTTCTTCATCATTTTAACTTCTCTAAGATGATTTTTTTTTTTGGAAGGAGAGGAAAGTGGCCTGATTCAGGATGAAGATTGTGGTGAAGTGAACGAGCAGACGAGATTAACAGAAGAAATGAAAAAGATTGAACAACGACAAGCCCAGTCGAAACAGCCGATCGTTACCATAAACGAACAAAACGTATGCGTTTTTCATGTGAAACTGGTTTTTCTTTTGCATTAGCAGAGAATAGAGCTGCAATTGCTAAGATATGAAAGTGAGACGAAATTGTTTGCAAAAAAGAGTTACAAGTAATTATAAAGTAGTAACTCAGAGGATATCACTTCTTTCGGATTCTATATTCTAGCATATTTAATATGAATACGAAGAGAAAAAGTTTTAATCATCGAAATCGACTTTTTCAATGATTAGATTTAACTTACAAATAAAAGATCTTTTTGAAATATAGACGACTTATAAATTTTCTTCAGATTTTTTAATTGTTCGAATGGAATTAATTTCGGCTACTGTTTGATGATGAAAAACGAAGATAATACTTTTGATAATGAAAAACAGGAATAATATTATGACATTTATATTGTTCTCGTTCTTAGACACTGCTGCTATCAGCGAAGAGAGCTTGTTGTGATATGATATGGGATAAGTGATAAAACACACAAAAAACAGTTTTGAACATTGTAAATTTGAACTCATTTGCAATCATTGATCACTAATGATTATTCTAATCGGAAATGTTGATATAGCATATTCAAAATAATCTATCATACCAACGAGCGATTCTCGCAATGAGAATTTCTACAGAAGAAAAGAGTTATATATCGACTGCTGTAAAAAAAAATTTTTTTTATGAGAAAGGTTTTTCTATTTAGTGATATCTCACTCTTGTCGGCAAAAAGAAATCATAAAATAGCAAATCTTAAGCAATCGATAGTATGTCTGAGAAATGGAGCAACTTCATGAACGGCACTTAGACTAGAAAACAAAGATGGGAAATATAATTAATATAACTTTTTTTGTGCAAAATTGCAGCGAGTTATGAAGTAATAGTATACTCGGATGTGATTTACAAAATTTATCATAGCTACGCAATTTCCACCTCCTAATCACCTGGGCTGATTTAGTAGTACCTTCAAAAAATGCCCTTCAACAAATATAGCTTGAGAATGGCATAATAGATTAGTGATGATGTTTTTATAGTTAGTGAATCTTATTTGATCATCTTTCAGGTGGAAAAACCTTCAAGGAACAATTCAGCTCATCGTTATGAACATCTCAGTTTGATTCGTAGACGAAGGTAAGCTTTTCAATTGCGATTTCTATGTTTAGTATGTTTATTGCTGCTAATTAGTAAATTTTACTCTTGATTTTGATATTTGATTTATGTGAACAACATCCATCGTGAAATCTTTGTGTGAAACTTCGTTCGATTAGCTTAACGAACTTAAAATTCATATGAACGAAGGGGAATGCTTGGATTTTAGTTATATGCATTGTAGGGAAAGTAAAAATGGAAAAGGGTTGTATATCGCGCAGATGATTGAGGTTTAGGGCCTTTTATTAGACTGATGACATAGGTTTAAGGTGTAAGTATTTCACATTTGACTATTACGCAAATAGTGAAAGAAATTGGATCGACTGTTTTTTTAGTTCCTGAAATTTGCATAAGTTTTACGAAATTGAATTCTGTCACAAATTTTGCGCGGTGAAAGGTGTGTTCTTCTTCCGTAAGATAGATAGAGGTAAAAAGAAAATTGTGAAGATGGTGCTATGTAATGTGTGATCTTCGTTTTCTATATTATTGTTTATATTGCATCTAATTATTGATTTGCTTTTTGCCGTTATGATTAAGAATTTGCTCTATTTCGTAGGGGAAGGGCTAAAGCAAGGGGAAGGGGAAGAGAGGGAGAAATTCATAGAAACTTTTCAACGGATTGTTCTGTTTTTTTTTTTTTTTTTTTTTTTTTTTTTGATGATCTTTAATAATTTTGAAGTTCGATGCAGTTTTCATAATTGAGATGTTTCATATTTCCTAAATTAATGTTGTTATAGTGAACACAGATTCACCTCTCCCCCCCCCCCTCCCCCATCTTGCCTATACAGTACTTAAAAGCTGCGATATATTGAGACTTGTTGATCCTCCTTATGGAGTAGTCCAGCAGCTTAGTGCTTTAAATGAATAGATTAGCGATGTATATTAAAGAAGCAGTGATTTCGCTTAGAGTAGGTCATTTTGTATGCGAATAGGTTAATTGATAGTGTAAAATAGCTTCCATCGAAGTGTTGTCGCTTACAAAACGATTTTCACAGAAAACGTGGTATATCGAATCAGGCAAGTACCGACAATGACGGGTGTGTTGTGTTACATATTCTTAATGTTGTTTTGTGCTGCTCTTTTTGTCTCCATTGCACTTCACTGCATTTTTCCTCTAATATGGAAATAAGATTAATGGTTGTTGATGAGGAAGAGATAGGGGAAGGGAATTAATCGAGGATACTGAACGAAGTCATTTTAAGCATCAGTTTTGAGGGGGTTTTTTTACTGTGGTTGTTTGGTCTACATGTTAATGCTCATTTACAAGTGAATTCTTCCCATAGTTAGCTGAGGTCATTGCGATACCAGGCATTGGAGGTTGGAATTCGAAGATGCTAAATCGGAGGTGAATGTACTTTTTTATACCTTTTACAGGTATATAACATTTTTGCTTATTCAAAGCATCAAATCACGATTTGCTGTATGAAATAATAAAACGGCCGTTGTGAAATTTTTGATTTTTTGATATTCGTTCTGAAGTGACTATTTTTTCGTTGAGAGTATGGCCACAAGGTAGTCGATATTTTTCAGTAATATCGCTGGAGACTTCGGTAATTTTGTCAGTGAAAACAGTCAAGTGCTCAGAGAATATTTGAGAGAAGGTTGAGGGAAATGGGGGTAGAATATAGTTGTTTATATATTCCAACATATCGGCCAATTATTTCTCTATTCTGTGTGAATAATGGCATGCGAAATTCATACACGATTTACTTCCGGTGATGTTGAATCATGTCGCTTTTTTAATTGGTATTATTGGCACTGCTTGTTTAGTTCTTGCAACAGCTGGTTTATTTTTACTTGAGTGGATGTCAAATTTCATTGTGATCGCAGGTCGGCTTTTTAAGCACCTAAGGCACTATCAGCACTTAGACGGTTGAATGTGTGCAGTTAGAAGGTTAACTGGAAACGCGATACGCATATTTTCATGCAAATCGACCAATAATGAAAAGAATGCATAGGCTGTACATCTTCAATAAATGAGCGCCGCAAACCTATCTAATAATATTATGAATATTTTGGAAGAGGATGGATATTATAGAATTTCACCTATAGGTCTATTCTAAACATGAATTTGCTTTCATTTTTTACAACCAAACCACTTAGAGCTTGCACTTGACAAATAAGAAACATTTTCGAATCGTCACTTCGGAGTCGATTTTCACCGTGAATTATTCCTGTTAGTCATAGAGAGGAGCAAAAAGTAGAGCGGGAAAAAGAGCGATTTTCTGGATGCATAAGGATTACAATCATTGTCGAAAATTAATGAGCACATGATTTCTTATAAAATTTCAAATTAGATTAGGGATTAATTGGTTTTATTCGGTAAATTATTCCGTGCCACGCTAAGAAGCTATAATGCAATTATCTCAAGTCTATTTTTCTCAAATCTTACGTTTGATCACAAAAAGATTTCTGTGAAATTTACATAGAATAAGAAGCGAGCATTAAGAAAAAATTCTTGAAAGAAAAGAAAAAGTTTTTTCCCGTATTCTTAAATGGTGTTCAAAATTCGCTGCAAATAACGATCAATGATGGTTGATTTAGAGATCAAATTATTGTAAAATTATTTTGCATATTTTGATAGCGTCAAAAAGCTCCCATTCGCTCATCATTCATCTGGTATTGTGTCGCATCCTTGGAATGAATGAAACCAGCTTATTATACAGATACATTTCTAGGGACTGAGCGGTCGAATTTTTAAGCCACTCATAGTTGCTACCGATATTAATTTATTGTTTTCTGTTAGTTTCATGGGCAATCTTATAGCCATGTAAGATCGTCGGACCGGTGGAGGTTTTTCGGCTTCTCTCTTTGTGAAAGAGCCGATGGGTCGGTGGAGTACAGTTCACGGCAGGTTTTATGCGATTGTATTACATCAGTGTGGGATTCAGCTTTATATATACCGCTGCTTGTGCCAGTGCTATGGCATAGAGAGGATTCATCATAATGGGAGAGGGAGAGGGAATTCATAAGAGTGGTGGGCCAGAGGAAGAGGGATAAATAGGGAGGGGGATTATTCGACATGAAGGGAAAAGATTCGACTAAAGCAGTAACTGCTTCGCTGTTTGGCTGTACTACCTTTTTTTACGTTCTACTTTTCGAATTTAATTCACCACATCGTTTTTGTTCTCGTTGCCGAATGTTTTGTTGCATGCAGAACTTATCTCGAAAGTTGGCTTGGTTTAATTCAATAAGTTTAGAATAAGATCAATTACGTTTACAAGATGCATACGTATGATGGAGCTTAATGTCTAGGTCAACCTAGATTCACGAATTGCGTAACATTTTGAGAAATTTCTTGCATTTTGACTGTGATCATTACTGTTTTATAAAATAGACTTTGAAGTTTTATAAAACTAATGAGCAATTTTTTATCACCTTTTCTGGCAATTAGAGAATTAATAAAATTGAAAATGATATCTATTTGAATAATCACATCGATTTTCTCTCTTCATGCATCTATCGTCGCTGTCTCATTGTTGTATTGTAATTTCGTTGTTGTTATGCGCAATATCGATGTGATTTTAAATGTAACAAAATTTGCTAGATAAATATCAGAATTTATCTGTTTGATTTCTTCTTAATAGTTAAAACAAATGCTTATTTTTCCTTCTAGAGAAGGTTTTCATTTTGAGAGTAGAAGATTTGAAGATGTATTTTTTGTAAAGAAAAACTTTAAGAAATAAAATCACGCAGTGAAAAAATTGAAAGAATAGAGGCTGGTGATATTCTATTTGAAAGGATATTATATATATATATATATATATAT